>JAUKWE010050371.1:0-18570 GCA_032356425.1 Cumathamnion decipiens | reverse complement strand
AGACTAGTTGATCGTTTGTGCGATCGTCTTTCTCCGACGGGAACCTGCAAAAATCCCCAACATTCCCAGAAGAGGCACCTATTTCACCATCGGTAACGTCGAGCCGACCACGTCCAACCTCAAGAAGATCTCCGACCAGTTAAGTGCCGGCCAGGAGTGGTTTGGACCTACAACGACCGCCCACCTCTGACGCAAAGAGGCAGTGAGTTCAGCGTGCCCGCGTAGCGCGTTCTGGCGGCGCGCGACCATCTTATGAAAGTGCTCGATGAACTCGGGATAGCGTCCCATCGATCGTAGATCGCCGTGTGGTGATGTTATGCACAGCACCGAGTTATGTGCAGTAGTTGCAGCGAATGCTGGCCTGGCGCGGACTTGGCCCACGGTGACTGCGCATGATTTGCGATCGATCGCGACGAGCCAGGCGGGCATCGGCAACTTGCCGCGCGTGAGTCCCTGCAGCACTGCAGCAGCGGCCCTCGCCTGTTCACGCGCGGTTGCTCTCGACGTACCGTGCGCGGTCGATAGCTGGGCGTGACCGAGGTGCCGGCGGTCGACCTTCACCACGCACGCCTAGCTGAGCCCTCGGTGGAACAGGCTCTTCGAATTATGCGGAGTGCCGTGCCGGGCTTCTCGTCGGAGCGCTGCCTCGCATCGTACCTCCCTGCACATAATTCGGTACTGCGCATAACACCATTTATGTGCAGTTGCACATAAATGGTGGTTGGATATCGCGCATGACAGCAGCAGCAGCTCGATCTGGCATCGCTGTGCCGCTTCGGCGAGGCAGTACGTGAAGACGTTATTGGTCTCCGGATCAGGGCGAAGCAAGAACTTACGCGGCTTGATCTGGCCGGGGCGGGTCCCACAGCGAAGCCACGTCCGAGACCTGACCACTCGCGTTGCGATTGCTCGATGCGCCGTAGCAAACTCGTTGGGCGGCAGCGGGTAGGCGTGGCCCGGCGATCCAGGTCCGCCGTCTCAGGGCACGGCAGATTGCGGTCCGCTCTCAGCGCGCCCGGTCATCAAGCGCCAACGCTTGAGCTGAAGCGCCGTCCAGCGCTCGGCGCTGCCTGGCGAGGGTGACGGCCGGGACTGCCTGACGGGGTGGACGGCCGGGCGCTGCCGGGCGCTGCCGGGTGATCCGGTGGACGGCTCGGGGTGCAGCCTGGCGAGCGGCTGCCTGGCAAGCGGCGGCCCTG
Organism: Cumathamnion decipiens; assembly: GCA_032356425.1. Classification (NCBI taxonomy): domain Eukaryota; phylum Rhodophyta; class Florideophyceae; order Ceramiales; family Delesseriaceae; genus Cumathamnion; species Cumathamnion decipiens. Next base: position 17,371 of record JAUKWE010050371.1, on the reverse strand, counting down.
GCGAGCGGCGGCCGCTGGTCCGCGGTCTCCGGCGCTACCGGATGGAGCGGAACCACCCTCGTCTCGGGACCGGGCCTGAAACAGCAGGCGACGCAGCTCCCTCGGACCCCTTGGCGAGCCAGCGCACTTCGGAGCTGGCCGTGGGCCATCCTGTTCGAGGACTTCGACCCGGACGACAAGGTGCCCGCAACCCGAGCGCGCCCCCCGGCTGGCACACCGACGGCCGCCGAGCATGCGCCAAGACTTCCGCGCCCCTGGGCCAATGGGCCTCGGCGTCGACTCGCGCCAGCACCGCGGGAGCATCGTCGTACCCATGTGCTAGGTTTTGTACGCTTTCTCTTACTCGAGAGCGTCCGCTCATGGCATCCGTCGACCAACTCGCGAAGCTATTCAAGGCGATTGCGGCCGGAGACATCGCCGCAGCTCACGATGTCGCGTCTGCGATCACGAGCAGGGAAGAACGTCAAGGGCATCACGGCGCGGCGCAAAAGCTCCGCGGTTCGCTGCGGCCAAACCAGACCAGGTCATCCAACGGTTCGCATCCGCCCAACGAGAACGCGATCCGGAGTCCGGCGAACGGATTGGTGCTGAACGACGCGCTGACGTTGCTCGACTCGGAAGTGCAGCTCCGTGACTTGCACCTCAGGTCGAGCATCCGCTCGTCTATCGAAGATCTGCGCATGGAATGGACCCACCGAGCCGAGCTGGATGCGGCAGCGCTTCCCCGCCGGAGCCGGCTCCTCTTCCATGGTCCGCCCGGCTGTGGGAAAAGCATCACGTCGGCGGCGTTTGGTGGCGAGCTCGGGCTACCGGTCTACGTCGTGCGGTTCGATGCGGTGGTCGGAGCGTACCTCGGCCAGACGGCTATTCATGTTCGGGAGTTGTTTCGATTCGCTGAGCACAATCCCTGCGTTCTGCTTCTCGACGAAGTCGACGCGCTCGGCAAGCACCGTGGTGATCCACAGGATGTAGGTGAGTTGCACCGCATCGTTATCACGTTGATGCAGGAACTCGAACATGCGCGCCCGGCCGGCTACATCATAGCGACCTCCAACCTGCCCGACGAGCTGGACCTGGCGCTGTGGCGGCGTTTCGATCTGATCGAGGAGTTTCCACGTCCGAGCGCCCGTGATCGCGAGCGATTTGCTGTTGACCGGGCAAAGGTGCTCGAGGTCGCATCGAGCCCGAAGTTGCGCGACGCCGCACGTCGAGCGTCGAGCTACGCCGATATCGAGAAGCTCGTCCAGGCAGAGGCAAGGCGAACATTGCTCGTCTCCCTGGAGTTGCGCTAGGTATGGCCGATCGTAAAGTCGAGCCGCGCACCTTCTTCCTCAACGAGATGCACGAGTTCACGCGTGGGGAAAAGGAAGGCAGAGGCGGACGCGCGAGTTATGCGCCCATCAAGTGGACGCCGCGTGCGGCAAAGCTGCGCTCTTCTCTGCTCTCTCTCGATGGAGCCGATCATGGCTGACCATACGAAGCTGCCATACCTCCGGCTCGTCACCTCGCCGCCGACCGGACGGCCGACTCCGGAACCGAAGACTCAGCTCGACCTGGTCTTGGATCGGGAGCCGAACGTGCTCGGGCTGTTCTGGCTCGCTCCGGAGAGGATGCGACAGTTCGCGAGAGCGATCGATGCGACGCGACCGCGGTACGTGTTCGATCTGCGCGTGCTGCCTTCGTTCGACGGAGCCGGGATGACTCGACGATCCATGTTTCGTCTGATGGAGGCGTCCGGTTGCTCCTACATCGACGCGAGGGGGCGGATGGGTCGTACGGATCTCCGGAATGCGCTCCTCGAATCGGCTGGGTTCGCGGAGTGCGTTCGCTCGGTATGCGGCACCGAACTCGTTGGGCCGATCTTCTTCCTGTTTCAGTCGCGCGAGGAGCTCTCGTGGTCGGCGTCGGTCTTGCCGGAGGTGCTACCACCTGCCCCGCGGAACGGTTGGAGGGTGCACGCCTTCGGGGGCGATCCTTCCGGAGCGATCGATGCCTTCACCGGTGCGGTGCAGCCGTGGGCGGTCGGCGAGATCCTCTACGTCGTGGCCTCGCCGTCGGAAGCGACGGGGTGGCTCCTCGATGACCGCGGCCGACCTGCCGAGCCGGTCAACCTGCCGCGCGGGAGCTCGGTGCGGGTGGCCAAGCTTCGGGTCGGCCAGTGGACCGACGTGGAGATGCTCGGTCACAGGATCGCCGCTGCCTCCGCCGGGGCCGTACGCCTCATCGGCCGGCGTTCGCGTTGCGCCGTCAGCGTCGCGCGACGAGGTGCGCGATGACCTTGGGCAGGGCGTCCGGGGTCACCGAGATGCTGTCGATGCCGACGGATGCCAGGAAGCCCGCGAACTCGGGATGATCGCTGGGCGCCTGGCCGCATAGCCCGACCTTCTTGCCGTGGGCGTGGGCCACCTCGACGACCTGGGCGATCAAGCGCTTCACGCCCGGATCCTGTTCGTCGAAGATCTCCGCGAGCAGCTCGGAGTCGCGATCGACGCCGAGGGTCAGCTGCGTCAGATCGTTCGAGCCGATCGAGAACCCGTCGAACCGCGCGCAGAACTCGGCGGCGAGCACGACGTTGTTGGGGATCTCGCACATCACATAGATCTCGAGGCCGTTCGCGCCGCGCGCGAGGCCGTTCGCGGCGAGCTCGGCGAGCACCCGATCGGCCTCACCGAGCGTGCGGCAGAACGGGATCATGACCTTGACGTTGGTCAGGCCCATCACCTCGCGGACCCGCTTGAGCGCCGCACACTCGAGCGCGAAGCCCTCGCGGTAGCGCGGGCTGTAGTACCGCGAGGCGCCGCGGAACCCGATCATCGGGTTGGACTCGACCGGTTCGAACGCCGCGCCGCCGAGGAGGTTCGCGTATTCATTGGTCTTGAAGTCCGAGAACCGGACGATCACCGTGCGCGGCCAGAACGCGGCGGCGATCCGGCCGACCCCGGTCGCGAGCCGGTCCACGAACAGCTCCGTCGGGTTCACGAGCCCTGCCGTGCGCGCGCGAAGCTCGGCGGCGACGGCGCGATCGGTCACGCGCTCGGGATGGACCAGCGCCATCGGGTGGATCCCGATGTGCGCCGACACGATGAACTCGATCCGCACGAGCCCGACGCCCGCGCTCGGCAGCTGGCCGAGCAGGAAGGCGTTCTCCGGGTTGCCGACGTTGAGCATCACCGGTACCGAGGGGGTCGCGAGCAGCGCCGGATCGATCACCTCGCGATCGAAGGCGATCGTGCCGTCATAGACGTGACCTTCATCGCCCTCGGCGCACGACACGGTCACGAGCTCGCCGGTCGCCAGGATGCGGGTCGCCTCGCCCGTGCCGACGACGCATGGGATCCCGAGCTCGCGCGAGATGATCGCCGCGTGACACGTGCGCCCGCCCTGATCGGTGACGATCGCAGACGCGCGCGCGAGCACCGGCTCCCAGTCGGGGTCGGTCATCGGCGCGACCAGCACCTCGCCGTCGCGGAACCCTGCGAGATCCTCCGCGGCGTGGACGACCCGGACGGTGCCGGCGCCGATCTTGGCGCCGACGCTCTTGCCGCGGACGCGCACGACGCCCTTGCCGCGGATCCGATAGACGTCGAGCGCCGTCGTCACGCGCTTGGCGTGCACGGTCTCCGGCCGGGCCTGGACGACGTAGAGCTCGCCGGTCCGGCCGTCCTTCGCCCACTCGATGTCCATGGGCACCGGTCGGCCGGCGACCTTGCTGTAGTGATCTTCGATCGCGATGGCCCAGCGCGCGAGCGCGAGGACCTCGTCGTCGCTGATCACGAGCCGCTTGCGATCGTCGCCGGTGACCCGCACCTCGCGCGTCGTGGCCGTGCCGTCCTGGGCGTAGACCAGCTTCACCTGCTTGTCGCCGGCGTCGCGCCGCACGATCGGCCGGAAGCCGCGCGCGAGCGTTGGCTTGTGGACCGTGAACTCGTCCGGGTTGACCCGGCCCTTCACGACCGACTCGCCGAGCCCCCACGAGCCGGCGATCTCGACGACGTCGCGGAACCCGGTCTCGGTGTCGAGCGTGAAGATCACGCCCGCGCACGCGAGGTCGCTGCGCACCATCTTCTGGACGCCGACCGACAGCGCGACGTCGCGGTGGCGAAACCCGCGCTCCGCACGGTAGAAGATCGCGCGATCGGTGAACAGCGACGCCATGCACGCGCGCACCGCCTCGGACAGCGCGGCCGGACCGCGCACGTTGAGGTAGCTCTCGTGCTGGCCGGCGAACGACGCCCCCGGCAGATCCTCCGCGGTGGCGCTCGATCGCACGGCGACGTCGGTCGCCGCCTCGCCGTACTGCCGAGACAGCGTCGCGTACGCATCGGCGAGCGCGGCCTCGAGCTCGCGCGGCAGCGGCGCGGCCCGGATCCGCTCGCGGATCCCGCGGGCGACGCGCTGGAGCTCGGCGACGTCCTTCGTGCCGACCCGGTCGAGGATCGCGTAGATCTCATCGTCGAGCCGGGCCTCGCGCAGGTGGCGGCGAAACGCGTCGCCCGTGAGCGCGAAGCCGTCGGGCACGCGCACGCCGAGTGGCGCGAGGTTGGCGAACAGCTCGCCGAGGTTGGCGTTCTTGCCGCCGACGCTGGCGAGCTTCGACAGGTCGAGCTCGCGAAACGGAATGATCAGATCGATCACGATCTCCTCCAGGGTCACATGGATGGGTGCACGGTCAGCAAGGGCACCGCGCGGTGCGAACCACGGTCTGCGACGCTGACGTCGGTGGGACGAGGATGATGCTGGGCACCCTTATTCAGTTCAAAAATCGCGCCAGCGGGGCAGCGTGGAGCGCCCTGCGAACGCGCAAAGATCGCGCGATGGCTCGGCGGGACGGCATGGTCTGCGCCCACGATCAGTTCTGATCGCGCGCCCGCTTGGTCAGCTACGAACGGACATCAGATGCCCCAGGGCTCCACGAGATCTCGTGGACCCCGGGGCTCCCGGTCACGGGATGCCGTAGAGCTTGGCGGCGTTGTCGTGGAGGACGCCGCGCGCGATGGCGGCGGCCTGGTCGCGGGTGATCTCGTGGTCGCGGAGCATGCCCGTGAGCGCCAGCCCGAGCGCCTGGCGGAGGTTGCGGTTGGCGATGAACATGGCTTCTTCCCAGCCCAGCGAGTCGGTGAAGGGATAGCCATCGGTGGCATAGAGGACCTTGTCCGGGAAGGTCTCGAGCCACTCGCGGAGCCAGCCGGCGAGCATGTGCGGGGGAAACGAGAGCGACTGCTGCGAGAGATCGAGCCACGCGTTGGGCTTCTGCAGCAGCGCGCCGGCCTCGCGGACAAACGGCCAGCCGCCGTGCAGCATGATGAACTGCGTGGCGCGGAGCCGGGGCGTGTTGAACAGCGGCTCGAGGAGGAGCGGGTTGGCCCCGGCGATGGAGAAGTACCCGCCGCCGCCGCTCATGCTGTGCAGGTGAACGGCCATCTTCAGGCGGCCGCACTCGGCGGCGATGAAGCGGAACAGGAAGTCTTGCAGGAGCTTGTAGTCGGCGAGGTCGGGGCGTGACCGATGGATCCAGCGGGCGTAGACGCGGGAGGCTTCCTCGCGGGTGGGGTCGGTGAAGTCGAAGCCGCGCAGGTAGGCGATCTCGAACTTCTCGGCGATGGCGCCCTGGCCGTGCTGGCGCTCGAGCGTGGGGGTGACGACCTGGGTCAGGTACGCGTCGAGCGTGGGCGGTGCGGCTGGGAGGCTGACCGCTCGCAAGTACTGGGTACGGAGCTTGTCCTCGAGGGCGAAGAACTGGGTGCGATCGGGGTTGGCCGCGGCGAGGCCGGCGTTGTCGAGCGGGAACACGAGCGCATCGATGTACGGGACCCAGCGGAACCGGGGCGGCTCCACGCCCGGGCCGAGGCTGACGCGGTTGGCCAGCATGGTGCCGATATGCGCCTGATCGAGCACCCACTGGTCGTAGTGCGCGCCCTCCCGGGCACGGACCTTGTCGCGGCTGGCGCCCAGGCGCTTGAGGGCCTCGGCGGAGAGCGGCGGGGCCTCGGTGAAGTGCCAGAGCGCCTTCCAGGCGTCGGCGAGCGCGAGGTTGTCCGGGCGCCAGGCCGCCGGGTCGGTCTCGGGCTCCATGTTGTCGACGGGGAGCGCGTCGAAGTTGCGGTCGCCGGTGAGGCCTGGGGGCGGCAGCACGGGGTGCGCGTGGTTGTCGATGGTGGCGACCGCGGCGATGATGCGGGCGATCTCCGGATCGACCTCCGCCGGCGGGCCGGCCTGGGCCCGGGCGAGGCTGGGGACGCAGACGGCGGCAACGAGGAGCAGCGGGCGTGCGGTGCGCATGACGCACCGTAGCGTGGCCCGCGCCGGAGCTGCCATCGTCCTACGCGCGATGCCCGGCACCGCGGGATGGTCACCACCCACCGTGAGGCACCCGCCGCTGTTGGAGCCGGCACGCCGGACCGACTATCCTCGGCGCGTGGGAGCCATGACGTGCCAGGCGTGCGGGGCGGACACCGCCGAGCTCGACGGCACCTGCGCGGCGTGCGGCGCTCGCCTGGCCGATGCGCTCGCCACGTGGCCGGTCGCGGCGCCGGTCGCGGAGTCCGACCCCTGGGGGGGCCGCCTGGTCTCGCATTACCGCATCATCGCCCGCCTCGGCCGGGGCGGCATGGGCGTGGTCTACCGCGCCATCGACACCCGGCTGCGCCGGCCGGTCGCGCTCAAGTTCCTGTCGCCGGCCCTCGAGAACGATCCGCAGGCCCGGGCGCGCTTCCTGCGCGAGGCGCGCGCGGCGAGCGCGCTCGACCACCCGAACATCGGCACGATCCACGAGATCGGCGAGGACGGTGGCACCTCGTTCATCGTCATGGCGCTCTACGAGGGCGAGACGCTCCACGAGCTCATCCGCCGCGGTCCGGTCTCGATCGCGCTGGCCGAGCAGATCCTCGGCCAGCTGGTCGCGGCCCTGGGCGCGGCGCACGCCGCCGGCATCCTCCACCGCGACGTCAAGCCCTCCAACGTGCTGCTCAGCGACGGCGGCCCGCTGAAGCTCGTCGATTTCGGCCTCGCCAAGCCGCTCGCCGCGGCGCAGGGACTCGATACGCTCACCGCCGACGGCGACCTGATCGGCACGGTCGCGTACATGGCGCCCGAGCAGCTCGAGGGCCGCACCGTCGACGTCGCGGCGGACATCTGGGCGCTCGGCGTGGTCGCCTACGAGCTGATGGCCGGTCGGCTCCCGTTTGTCGGCCCGAGCCACATCCTCACCGCCAGCCGCATCCTGGAGACCGAACCGGAGCCGCTGCGCAGCCTGCGGCCCGACGTCCCTCCGCACCTCGACGGGCTCGTCCGGGCCGCGCTGCACAAGTCACCGAGCGGCCGACCGCAGAGCATGGCCGAGGTCGCGCGGTTGCTGGCCGGCGACGCTCCGGTGGACGTCGCGCGGATCTCGACCGGCGATCAGCCGACGAAGATCGAGCGGGGCTTGATCGGCAACCAGCCGACGAAGCTGGCGCCGCCGCTGCGCCGGTGGCCCGGGCGGGTCGCGCTGCGCGCCGCTGCGGGGCTGGTCGGTGCCGCCCTGGTGGCCGGCGGCGTCCTCCTGGCGAGGCGTCCGGAGAACCCGCCTCCGCCGGCAGCCGCCCGGCGCGGCGTGGCCGTGCTCAGCCTGAAGAACGCGTCGGGGCGCGACGACACCGCGTGGCTCGCCAGCGCCTTCGCCGAGATGCTGCGCACCGAGCTGGCCGCGGGCGAGAAGCTGCGCGTCGTGCCGGGCGAGAACGTGGCCCGCATGCGCCTGGAGCTGAAGCTGCCGGACGCCGACAGCTATGCGCCCGACACGCTCGAGCGCATCCACCGGAACCTCGGCACCGACCTGGTCGTGGTCGGCTCGTACCTGGTGATCGGCGACAAGGGGAGCGGGCGGATCCGGCTCGATCTACGCGTGCAGGACGTCGTGCGCGGCGAGATATTCGCGTCGGTGGCGGAGGCAGCCGGCGAGGCCGAGCTGTTCGATCTGGTCGCCCGCGCCGGCGCCGAGCTCCGGCGCCAGCTCGGCGTCGGTGCGCTGTCCGGCCCCGAGGCCGCGGCGCTGCGCGCCTCCGAGCCGTCGCATCCGGAGGCCGTCCGGCTCTACACCGCGGGGCTCGATCGCCTGCGCCTGTCCGATGCCCTCGGCGCGCGCGATCTCCTCGTCCAGGCGATCGCCGCCGAGCCCGACTTCCCGCTCGCCCACGCGGCGCTCGGCGAGGCCTGGGCGGCGCTCGGCTACGATGCCCGCGCCCGGGAGGCGTCGGGGCGTGCGGTCGCGCGCTCGGCCGGGCTGGCGCGCGAGGAGCGGCTCTCCGTCGAGGCGCGCGATCACCAGGCCCGCCACGACTGGGCCAAGGCGATCGAGCGCTGGCGCGTGCTTTTCGGGTTCTACTCCGACGATCTGGAGTACGGCCTCAACCTGGCCGAGGCCCAGACCTCCGGCGGCAACGTCAAGGACGCCTTCGAGACCCTGGCTGCCTTGAAGAAGCTGCCACCGCCGGCTGGCGACGATCCGCGGATCTGGCTGGCCGAGGCGAGGGCCGCGGAGTCGATCCAGGACTACGAGCGCGAGCGGACCGCGGCGCAGGAATCGGCACGACGGGCCGAGGCGCACGGCGCACCGCTCCAGGCGGCGCGCGCCAGGGTGCGCGACGCCTGGGCGCGCGGCAACCTCTCCGACCCCGCGCATGCCCGCCTCGATCTCGACGGGGTGCGCAAGACCTTCGAGGAGGCGGGCGATCGCAGCATGGTCGCCCGCATCGCCAGCCGGCAAGCCATCCTGTCGGCGTACCAGGGCGACAACGTCGCGGCGCGCCGCCTCTTCGAGGAGGAGCTGCGCCTCGATCGCGAGCTCGGGTTCCGCAATGGCGAGGGCAACGCGCTCGCCAATCTGGCGAACATCGTCTCGGATCAGGGCGACCTCGAGGGCGCCAGGCAGCTCTACCAGCAGGCGATCGCGATCTTGCAGGAGGTCGGCGACAAGAGCGCGCGGGCCGCCGCGCTCAGTTCCTACGCGGAGGTCCTGTCTGCCACCGGCGCGGTCAAGGCGGCGCAGGACGCCTACGAGGACGCGCTGCGTGTCCAGCGCGAGATCGGCGATCTGCGGAGCGTCGCCAGCACGCTCGGCAACCTGGCCGGCGTGCAGTTCGGCGAGGGCGACGTGGCCGGCGCACGGGCGGTGCGCGAGGAAGCGCTGTCGCTCGCCCGCAAGCTCGGCGATGATCGGACCGCGGCGTATGCGCTCGACGGGCTGGCCAGCATCCTGCGCGCGCAGGGGGACCTCGCCGCGGCGCAGCACGACCTCGAGGAGGCGGTCGCGCTGGCCAGCAAGCTCGACGATCGCGTGCTCGCGGCGCGGGTGCAGATCGCGCTGGCCGACGTGCTCCTTGACCTCGGCAAGGGCGACGCCGCCGCTGCGGCGGTCGCGCCGGCGATCGCGGTGTTTCAGGCCCAGAAGCTCGGCGCCTTCGAGGCGAGCGCCCACGATCTGCGCGCGCGCGTCCTCCTGGCCGGCGGCAACCCCGCAGCGGCCCAGACCGCCGTCGATGCAGGCGTTTCGGCGCTCGCCGGTCAGGGCGGCGAGACCGCCTGGGCGCTGGGCCTCACCGCGGCCCGGGTGCGGGTGGCCTCGGGCCTGGCGGCGGATCGGGCCGCGGCGAAGACCCAGCTCGACGAGACGCTGGCGAACGCCAGGGCCGGCCACGCCAGCGTCGACACGCTGTTCCACCTGCGCGTCGAGCGCGCGGCCCTTGCGTCCGGGGCGGAGCGGCGACAGCTCCTGGGGGCGATCGCGAAGGAGGCCGAGAAGCTGGGGTATACCGCCACCGCCCGGCGCGCCGCCGGCCTGCTCGGAGACCGCTAGGTCGGAAGCTCCATGGCCCGATCGCCTCGCCGCGCTTCCTAGCGTGCGCCGCGCAGCCGGGACAGCGTCCTCGCCAGGTCGTCGGGCAGCGGCGCCTCGAAGCGCAGCCGTGCGGCTGTCGTGGGATGAACGAGCTCGAGCAGCGCGGCGTGGAGCGCCTGGCGTCCGAGCTGGGCGGCGACCGCGGCGAGCGGCTTCGGCGTGCGTCCGTAGAGCGGATCGCCGAGCAGCGGCCAGCCGTGGTCGGCGGCGTGCACCCGGATCTGGTGGGTGCGTCCGGTCTCGAGCCGGAACCGCACCACGGCCGCGCCGGGCAGCGGCTCGACCACCGTCCAGTGCGTGACCGCCCGCTTGCCGCTGGCGACCTTCGACGAGAACCGCTTGCGATCGGTCGGGTGGCGGGCGTGCCAGGTCTCGAGCGTGCCGGTCGTGCCGGGCGGCGGCGGTGCGGCGATGCCGAGGTACTCGCGCACGATGCCGCCGGGCTCGCCGCGACTCTTCGCCGCGAAGGCGGCGCCGAGCGCCGCGTGGGCGCGATCGTTCTTGGTCGCGACCATCACGCCGCTGGTGTCCTTGTCGAGCCGGTGCACGATCCCGGGCCGCAACGCGCCGCCGATGCCGCTCAGGTCCTGGCAGTGAAACAGCAGCGCGTTGACCAGCGTGCCGCGCGGGTGGCCGGCCGCCGGATGGACGACCATGCCGGCGGCCTTGTCGATCACGATGAGATCGGCGTCCTCGTACAGGACGGCGAGCGGCAGGTCCTCGGCCACGACCTCGATCGGCTCGGGAGCCGGGACCAGGACCGCGACCGCATCCCCGGCGCGCACGCGCTGCCCCGGCTTGGCGACGACCAGGTGGTTGATCTGGACGTGGGCCCCGTCGATCAGCCGCTGCACCGAGGCGCGCGACAGGGCAGGGACGGTGGCGGCGATCAACGCGTCGATGCGCTCGCCTGCCCGCGCGGGATCGACGGTGAACCGGTGCGCCACGGCGCCCGGTCCGGCGAACGCGACCTCGCCGGCGTCGTCCGCGTCGCCCGCGTCGTCACCATCGGCGGCGTCGCCGCCGCCCGCGTCGTCACCGCGCGCGTGGCGCATCACCGCGCCGAGGGCGGCGTGCGCCCCGCAGCGAAGTCGACGGCCCCCAGCAGCGTGACGATCTCCTGGGCGGTCGGTCGTTGCTCCGGTGCCATGCGGAGGCAGCGCGCCAGGATCTCCGCGACGGGCGCGCCGAGGTGCGAGAGCTGCGCGGCCGTGGGCTTCACTTCCTCGCGGAGCATCGTGGACAGGACCGCGGGCCGCTCGAAGGGCAGCTGCCCGGTGAGGATCTCGAACGCCAGGACGCCGAAGCTGAAGATGTCGGCCGGCGGCTGCGCATGCCGGGAGCCGTAGGCGAGCTCGGGAGCCATGTACAGCGGCGTGCCCACGATCGTGCCCGCATGCGTGAGCTCGCCGTACGCGTGACTGTCCCGGTGGCTGGAGGACTGCGCGTTGCCGTGGTCCTCCAGCGTCGGCGGGTTGCCTCCCGGGTGGCCGGGCATGGTGCCGGCTGCCTCGAGGAGGTCCCGCCCCATCATGTCGATCGTCGCGGCGATCACGTCGGGCCGCGCAGCGACGTCGGTCGGGGAGGCCGGCCCTGGCGGGAGGCCGCCTTGCCCGGCGGCTGCCTCCGACGTCCCCCGCGCTGACCCCACGCCCTGGGTCGCTGGCGCGTCCTCGAGCAGGATGGAGATCCCGAAATCGGCCAGCTTCATCGTCGGGAGTTCATCGGCCTCCGGCCGCACGACCAGCAGGTTGTCTGGCTTGAGATCGCGGTGCACGATGCCCGCGGCGTGCAGCACCGACAGCGCCGCGGCGAGCTGGCGCAGGATATGGAGGCCCCAGCGCTGGTGAGCAGGCCCGAACCGGTGGCGAAGCTGGCCCAGCGGCAGGCCGATGACCAGCTCCATCACGAGGAACAGGACGCCGGTCCCGGTGATGTCGATGTCCGAGATGGCGATCAAGTTGGGATGATTCAGCCGTGCCAGGATCTGCGCCTCGCGAACGAAGCGGCCGGTCGACGGCCGATCCGGGTTGGCGCGGAGGACCTTGGCGGCCAGGTGCTGGTGATCCGTGGTGCGCTCCACCTCGTAGACGATGCCCATGCCGCCCTCGCCGAGGACGCGGATGACGCGATAGCAATCTGCCAGCAAGCTCCCGGGCGGCAGCTGGGCGAAGCCGGACAGCGGACCCTGCTTGGGGAGCAGGAGCTCCAGCAGGCGGCGTGACCGCTGTTCGATCTGGCGGCGCAGCTCGCCTTCCAGCTGCTCCTTCTCGCGGATCTGCTCCTGGAGCTTCTTGAGCGCCACGGCAAGATCCGCGGAGGTCGCCTTGTTCGCGTACAGCAGGCGATCGAGCTCCGACTCGATCGTCAAGCTGGAAGGGGCGACCTCGATCTCATCGTAGGGATCGCCCCGGGCGATGAACCTGGTCTGCTCTGCCCAGCAATTGACGTGGAAGAGACTGGAGCAGAGCCCTGCGAACTTGCCGCAGATGAAGCGACTCCCCCAGGAGACGCCGATCTGCTTCTGATAGATGCCCTCCCAGGAATTCGTGACCCGGAACAGCGCGCGCTTGCGCTCCCGATCGACCTCGGCCAGCGTCCAGTGTCCCCAGCCGGCGATCGCGCAGACCCGGGCCAGCTCGGTGAAGCCTTGTTCGAACGTGGGAAACTGCGACATGAACTGCAGGTCACCCGTGACGCTGTCACGCCCACCCGCCTGCAAGGCCAGGTTGAAGCGCTCCGTCCCGACCATCGACTCCAGGCCAATCATGAGTCCCGCGATCGTCGACTCCGTGAGCATCGCGGTGGTGCGAAGCCCGGCCCACAGCTGGACTCCTTCGTCGATGTTCCACTCGAGCGACAATGCGCCGATCGAGAATTTGACGGTTTCACTGCCCATCCGGGTCCGAGGCGCTATCTGGCTCCCGCAAACGTCCGGATGATGGCTTCGGCCTCCTCGGCCATCTTCCTGATCACGTCGCTGGCCGGCTCGACCGCGTGGACGAGCCCGCTGCTCTCGCCTGCGACCATGCACATCTCCTCGAAGTCTCCTTCGGTGCCGGGGGTCGGCAACAGCGCCGAAAACTTGGACATCGGGACGACCTGCCCGCCGAGCTGGCTATGACCGATCGTCGGTGCCTGGGGATCGAGCGGGGGCGGCTGCGGCTTGCCCTCCCATTCCCGGACGACGCGGTTACGCAGGCTGCGGGTCGTCACGTCGTACCACTCCGGGCCAAAGATCCTGGTCAGCGCGGTGTCCGCGACGCCAGCGTCGACGATGCGCTGCTTGTACTGCGGGTGCGCGTGGGCCTCCTGGGTCGCCACCAGGCGCGTGCCGACCCAGGCTCCTGCGGCGCCGAGCGCCAGCGCCGCGACCAGGCCACGGCCGTCGGCGATGCCTCCCGCTGCCAGCACGGGGATGGGCGCGATCGCGTCGACCATCGCCGGCACCAGCACCAGGGTCGAGGCCGTCCCGCGGTTGTGTCCACCCGCCTCGATCCCTTGCGCGATGACCGCGTCGATGCCGATCTCGGCCAGCTGCCGGGCCAGGGCGATCGAGCCTGCCTGCATCCAGACCTTCACCCCCTGGCCACGCAGGCGCTTGATGTACTCCACGGGCGGATCATTCCAGTGAAAGCTGACCACCGGCACCTGTTCCTCAATACACACATCCACGACCTCGCTGGTCGTGAACTGCGTGATGAAGTTCACTCCGAAAGGTCGATCGGTCTCTGCGCGAACGGCGCGGATCATGGCCCGCAGCCCCTCCGGGGGCACCATCGCCGCCCCGAGCGTCCCCATGCCGCCCGCCTTGCTCACGGCGATGGCCAGCGGGGGCATTCCCACGAACGCCATCCCGGCTTGCACGATAGGCACCTTGAGACCGTAGTGATCTATCAGCGGAGACGTCAGCATTCCGACAGCGTACGGGTCAGCTGACTTTCAGGCAAGCGCACGGCCGACCGAGCCGTCCCTGGCGACGTGCTCGTCAACAAACATGCATGCGTTTATCTCATCTCCTTGTTCGCCGCATACGCCGGGATCGCCCGTTACTCGCCGTCGAGGCCGTACTGGCGCAGCTTCTTCCACAGCGTGGTCCGGTTGATCCGGAGCAGCGCGGCGGCCTTGGTCTTCTGGCCCTCGCACAGCTCGAGCACCCGCAGGATGTGCGCGCGCTCGAGCTCGTCGAGCGAGGGCACATGATCGCCGCTGAACGTCTGGAGCGCGGCCGACGGCAGCGCCGAGCGCCGGGCGGTGACGTCGGCGACATCGAGCACGTTGCCGGTCGCTAGGATCACGGCACGCTCGATCGTGTTCTCGAGCTCGCGCACGTTGCCGGGCCACGGCTGGATGGCCAGGTACGCGATCGCGGCGTCGGTCAGCTCGAGCCGGCCGCGCTCGGCCCGGAGCGCGGCATCCTCGGCGAAGTGCCGCGCGAGCTGGGCGATGTCGCCCGGCCGGTTGCGCAGCGGGGGCACCTCGATCGTGATCACCGCGAGGCGATAGAACAGATCCTCGCGGAACGTGCCGGCCCGGGTGGCGTCCTCGAGCGCGCGGTTGGTCGCCGCGATCACGCGCGCGTCGACGCGGATCGCGGCCGTGCCGCCGACCGCCTTGACCTCGCCGTCCTGCAGCGCGCGCAGGAGCTTGGGCTGGAGCTCGAACGGCAGCTCGCCGATCTCGTCCAGGAACAGCGTGCCGCCGTCGGCCGCGACGAACAGGCCCCGCTTGGAGGTATCGGCGCCGGTGAACGCGCCGCGGACGTGGCCGAACAGCTCGCTGTCGAGCAGCGTGCCGACCAGCGCGCCGCAGTTGACCGGCGTGAACGACCGGCTCGCGCGCCGGCCGGCGAAGTGCAGCGCGCGGGCGACGAGCTCCTTGCCGGTGCCGGACTCGCCGGTGATGAGCACCGTGGCATCGGACAGCGCGACCTTGTCGATCGTCTCGCGCATCTGCTGCATCGCGGGCGAGTCGCCGATCATCGAGCCGTACGCCAGGCGCTTGGTCAGCTCGCCGTGGGCGCGGCGGAGCTCGTCTTCATCGAGCGCGCGCCGCACCACGAGCCGCAGCTCGTCGGGCGAGAACGGCTTGCCGATGTAGTCGCGCGCGCCGAGCTTCATCCCGCGCACCGCGGTGTCGATCGACGGGTAGGCGGTGATCAACAGCACCGCGGGGGGAGGGTCGCCGACGAGCAGGCGGGGCAGGAGCGACACGCCATCCTGATCGGGCAGGTTGATGTCGCACAGGATCAGATCGAAGCGCCGGCGCGCGACGATGGCCAGCGCGCCCGCCGCGGAGTCGACCGCCTCGACCTCGTAGCCGGCGCGGCCGAGCACGTCGCTGCATAGCGCGCGGATCCCGCGCTCGTCGTCGACGACGAGGATGCTGCTCACGTGGCCTGGGTATCATGCCGGCGCGCGTGGCGCCACGGCCGCCTGGCGGCGCGACGAGCCGGGCGCGGTCAGGTCGCGTTGGGAATCACCACGCGAAACTCGGCGCCGCGGCCCCCGGGCCCGTCGCCGACCTCGATCGATCCGCCGGCGGTCGTGACCAGGTGCTTGCAGACGGCGAGCCCCAGGCCCGTGCCGGCGCCCGCGGCCTTGGTCGTGAAGAACGGGTCGAACACGCGGGCGCGATCCGACGCCGGCACGCCGGGGCCCTCGTCGGTGACGGTGATCAAGGTGGCGATGCCGCCGGGCGCGGGCTTCGCGGTGATCGCCAGCGCGCCGCCCTCGAGGTCCGCTTCGGCCATCGCCTGGGCGGCGTTCTGGGCCAGGTTGACGAGCACCTGTTGCAGCGCGTGCGCCTCGATCGCCAGCGGCGCGGTCGCCACGACCTCGATCGTCAGGACGGCCCTGGTCCGGCGCAGCTGCGGCTCGAGCAGCGCCCCGACGTGGCGCAGCACCGCCGCCGGATCGCAGCTCGCGACCACGCTCACCGCCGAGGCCACCGTCATGCTGCGGTCGGTCTTGCGGGGCACGCGCGCGTACTCGAGCAGGCCGCCGACGATCGTCTTCATGCGCTCGGCCTCGCTCGCGATCAGCTCGAGGGCTTCGCGATCCGGATGGCCGTCCGGCTTGCCTTCCTGCAACAGCTTGGCGTAGCCGAGCACGGTGGTCAGCGGGTTATTGATCTCGTGCGCGACCTGGGCCGACATCACGCCGACCGACGCCAGCCGATCGCCGCGCGCGAGCGCGGACGATAGCGCCGCGCGCTCGGCGATCCGGCGCGCCATCTCGTCGATCCGCTGGCCGAGCACCCCGATCTCCCCCGGCCCGTGGACCGGCGGCGGATCATCGGTCGAGCCCGAGGCGATCGCGTCGGCGTGGCGCGCCAGCGCGGCGAGCGGCCGGGTCAGCCGGGTGGCGAAGAACCAGCCGAGCGCGAGCGCGACCGCGAGCGCGGTGCCGCCGATGACGAGCGTGTCGCGCGTGGTCTCGCGGGCGAGCGCGTAGGCGTCGCGCTCGGGCTGCTGGTGGAGGATCGCCCAGCGCACGCCGCGCCGCGACTGGTAGCTCGACAGGTTGCGGTACGCGCTGACCCAGCCGTTCGCGGACAGCGTGCCTTCGACCGTCGACGCGAGCGCCCGATCGACCGCGGGATCGGTCCCCGCGAGCGACACCGGGCCGTGCGCCCAGGCCAGGTTCCGCGCGCCGGGCCGCTCGTCGCGCGACGCGACCAGCACGCCCGCGCCGTCGACCACGACGATCCGCGCGCCGTGGCCGAGCCGGGCATCCGCGAGCTGGACCCGCACGAACCCGAGATCCAGGCTCGCGACGAACACGCCCATCAGCTCGCCGGTGCGCCCGCGCGCTTGCACCACGAGGTGCACCACCGGCCGGCCGTCGGCGTACTCGGCATCGCCGATGTAGCCGCCGAAGCTGTGCAACCCGACGTCGAGGTGCGCCGGCACCGGATCGCCGTAGCGCAGCGCGCCGGACGGATCGAGGATCGTCAGCGCGTGCACGATCGGGACGTCGCGTCGCAGCCGCCGCAACAGGAGCTGGGTCTCGCGCACGTCGCCAGGCGCGTCCGCCCACGACGAGGCCCCCAGCTCGAGCGTGCGCCGCGCGTCCTGCAGCGTGTTGTCGAGCACGGCCCCGAGCGCGCGGATATGGGCGAGCGCGCCGCGATCGACCTCGCGCTCGACATCGTCGCGCGCGCGCATGATCGCCAGCGCGCCGACGATCACGGTCGGCACCATCGCGGCGAGCGACAGCGCCAGGAGCACGCGCCAGCGCAGCGACGTCGTCACGCGCGGCCGTACGTCCGTCACGGCGCCCCGGGGGGGGCCACGGGCCTGGTGAGCCGCTGCCAGCCGCGGCGCACGCCTGCGATCGCCTCCTCGGCGGTCGCGTCGCCGGCCACCACCGCGGAGAGGGCGGGCTGGAGATCGTCGAACAGGAACGGGGTGATCGGTTCGCGTGGCAGCATCTGTGCGCCGCGCAGGGCGGCCTCGGCGGCGCGCGCCAGGGCGGGCGCGGCGGCGAGCGCGGC
>JAUKWE010050260.1:0-18738 GCA_032356425.1 Cumathamnion decipiens | reverse complement strand
GCCCGGTCCATCGCACGCGCGGCCGGCGCACGCTGGATCTGGATGCCGGTACGCGTGACGCTGCCGGCCTTGCCGCCGAAGGCACCGTGGCTCGCTGCCCGGTCTGCGTCGGCCTCAGCCGGGGACGCCTCGGCGCCGATCGCCTGCCTGCGCGGGAGGGTCCCGACCAAGGTTAATTTCCTGCTCGCAGCGCGTCACGGATTCTCCGGAGTGCAGACATGTCCGGTCTGAACCGGACGCCAATGCGGTGGACATCACAACGAAACTAACCTGGTACGGGTCTCGCCCCGGGTCTCGCCCGAAAAGAACCAGGTCCAGGAATACGGCCGCATGTTCACCGGTTCATGGAGCGGAAGAGGAATGGTGCCTTGGTGGAGGTGGCGAAATACGAGTACGAGCTGTTCATCGTGCATGCTGCAGCCGATGAGCCGTTCGTCCGAGGTAACCTCCTGCCCTCGCTCGGGATCGCCGCTGACCGCGTGCTGCTCTCCAGCGAGCTGCAGCTCGGAGCGCCGATCTCGATGGAGATCGAGCGCGGGGTCCAGAGCAGCCGATTGACCATCGCTGTTCTGACACCTGCCTACGTGGCCGATCGATGGGCGGTGTTCGGTGAACAACTTGCGAGCTGCACGAGCGCTCCCGAGGGACGGCTGATCCCCTTGCTTCGGTCCGATTGCAAGTTACCATTGCGCCTCGATCTCCTGGTCGCACTTGACTTCCGAGATCCGGATCTCTGGCCAGTGGAGATCAAGCGGCTACAAGATCGGCTGGGCAAGCCTGCGCCCGAAGTGGTGTCGGACGACGCGGATCTCGCGTGCCCCTACCCAGGGATGCGCCCTTACACGGCCGCAAATGCGGTGTGCTTTCATGGTCGCGACAGGGAGATCGCAGAGGTCATCGGCCGGCTGCGCGCCGGCGAGCGCGAGATCTACGTCGTGGGACCATCAGGCTCCGGCAAGTCGTCCTTGATCGCTGCTGGCGTGTTACCCAGGCTGGCCGATGGGGCCCGAGGATGCGGGCCGTTCTTGTCCAGATCGTTGCGGACTGGGGAACATCCCGCCGATCGCCTTGCTCAGCTGCTCGAAGGCGATCTTCACACACCCTCGGCCGCTCTCGACGTCTTGCTCGAAAAGTGCGCGCCTGACACATCATTGCTCCTGTATATCGATCAACTCGAGGAACTGTTCACACTTGTGGACAGCGAGGAGCGGGCACGCTTCGTCGCCGCCGTACGCGAGCTGCGACGCGACCCGCGCTGCGTCCTGGTATTCACCGTGCGCTCTGATTTCTGGGGCGCCGTGATGGAGAGCGCGCTGTGGAGCGAGACGCAAGACCACGCCTCACGCGTCGAGATCGGCCCCCTTCGGGGCGCCGCCCTGCGAGCCGCGATTGAACGACCGGCACGTGATATTGGCGTGTACTTCGAGCCTGAGCTCGTCGAGCGTTTGCTCAGCGACGCAGCGTCGGAGCCCGGGATCCTGCCGCTTCTGCAGGAGACCCTGGCGCAGCTGTGGGATCGGCGCAGGCTGCGCCTGGTCATCTCGTCCGACTACCAGGCGCTCGGCGGTGCGGACCGGAGTGGTCTTGCGGTGGCCATCTCGCGTCACGCCCAAGCCACGCTCCATGCCTTGACTCCGCGGCAGCGCGCGATCGCATGCCGGATCCTGCTTCGCCTGGTCAGCTTCGGTGAGGGGCGGGCAGACACACGGCGACAGCAGCCACGAGCTGCGCTGCACGCCGTCGAGGATGCTACCATCGACTTCGAAACCGTGTTGCGAAGGCTGATCGATGCTCGATTGCTGACGATCGACGGCAATCCCGATCGTGATGATGCATTTGTCGACCTGGCACACGAGGTGATGATCCATGCCTGGCCAACGCTGGCACGGTGGACTCAGACTTGGCGGGTCGACGAGCAGCGCCGTCGTGACATCGAGGTCGCCGCGAGGGCGTGGATCCGGCACGGGCGAGGTACCGGGGGGCTTCTCGATGCGGTGGAGTTCGCCGAGTTCAGGGCCTGGCGTCAAACGGAGATCGCGCGAGAACTCGGGCAGAGCGCCGATGTCGCCGCCTTCATCGCAGCGAGCGAGGCCGCTCTGCAGGGGAAGGCGAGCGGTCGAGGGCGCCGAAGGAGCGCGCCGCCCGCTGTGGTGACGTCCGGCTACAAACGCGCCGGTTGTGGACCTCGTCCTTGCCTGTCGCCTCGTAGCTCGTCACACCGATGAGCCGTGCTCCCCTTCAGCGGCGCCTTGGAACTGATCCACTTCGCGGCGCTTTCGTGATCCAGTAGGTCGCCGCGGTCGGGAGGATCCCGACCGGGTCTCGCCCGACCAAGGTTAGTTTCCTGGCTCGCAGCGCGCCACGGACTGTCCGGAGTGCAGACATGTCCGGGCTGAGCCGGACGCCAATGCGGTGGACGTCACACCGAAACTGACCTGGTACGGGTCTCGCCCGCATAACCTACATATACCACACAAAGAGCCAGTCAAGCGTCGGAACGCTACCTGTCTGTACCTGTCTGTAGCGCCAGCACCGATCCAGAAGCTCATACAACGGAGACTTCTCGAGCGTTCATCCATAAAACTCTGTGCGCATGCCACCGGGCAGCATCAGTATGGATTGCTGTTCAATGCTTTTCGCCGGCGATCTCGCCTAGTTGGGCTTGCTTGATCGAGTTGTAGCTACATACTCGTCTCATGCACGGAAACAAAGACCTCCGTCTCTTCACCTGCTGGGTGATGATCGAGCGGTCCGAGGATGGGGATGGGTCCTGGCTCGGTCACTGCCTAGAGTTCGACATCGTATCGCAAGGAGACAGTGCACACCACGCTCTTGACATGATCCGCGAAGCTACCGCGATGATGCTGATGGATGATCTCAACGACGGCGTAGAGCCCGACACGGTTCGATCGAGGGCACCGATCGAAATCTGGCAGGCGCTGTTCGACATGATGAAGACTGGCGAGCGCATTCCGTTGGCGCAGATCCGCAGCGGGGAACGCAGCGACGTAAAAAAATTCGCTGCGCAGATCGTGCTTCCATTCGTGCGCGTTCATGAGCTTGAGCTGGCCGATATGCCGCAACCCATGGACTCCGTGCTTTCGATGCCGCAGTTGCAGATGGCCGGCTGAGCTACGCATGGGAGGCGGTAACTCCTGGCGTCTCTCGGAGGTCATCGCGATCGTCCGTGAGTACGACATCGTGTGCGAGAGGCCTCGGGCGGGTCGCACTACAAGCTTTGCAAGCCTGGGCATCGGCCGGCGCACAATGCTGAGCGCACCGTGATCAAGTGGCCCTACATCGTCGGGCTGGGGCGGCATTTCACGATCCCGCAAAGCCGGTTCCGACCGAACTGAACTGCGACGCTTGCGTTTCGCGGCGTGTTGCCGATCGCGCTCCATGCGCGCGGTCGTTCGAACCGTCCGATGACGCGCACGCAATGCGCGGCTCCTGCGAACTCCGCAAAAACTGCGTGTTCTCGCTCGTCCCCAGGTCCGCCGGAGCTGGAACGCGACCTGCACGAGCCGCGATCCATGACGACTTTCGGCCAGCTGGTATCGGCGCTGTTCTTGAAGTACGAGCGGCAGTTTCATGACGAGCAGGTCGCCGCCGTCGCGACCCAGGTCGTTCTCGACGAGCTGCGTCGAGTGGGCAAGGTCCGCAAGCGCCAGCCGGCCTGATCGCGATCGCCTCGAGGCATCAGGTCCCGGCACACGTGATGCAATATGCAGCGTCATGGAGACCAAACCGTTGCGTAGATATCGCATCGTGATCGCGCTCGACGACTCCGAGTACTCGGAGATTGTCTTGGAGCACGCGCTGGACCAGGCCTCGCGTCACGACGCGCCCGATCTGCACGTCCTCGCGGTCGTCGACGATCGCACGGATATGACGATCACCAAGACGTGGCTCGCGACGGAGGTGCTCGAAGCGCTGGACGCGTTCCGCGCGGGCCGCCCGGATTGGCGCACGCGGCTGCACGTCCGCCGCGGCGATCCGGCCGAAGAGATCGCAAACCTCGCGGCCGAGATCGAGGCGGATCTGGTCGTGATCGGCCGGTACGGGCTCCACCATCCCCGGCACTCCGTCGCCGATGCGGTCGTCGCGAAGGCGACCTGCCCAGCGCTGGTCGTCGGCCTGACCGGGCATGCCGTCGAGGTCGAGGCGGCGTGCCCGGCGTGTGTCGCGATGCGCGAGGACTCCGATGGCGAACGCTGGTTCTGTGCGGCGCACAGCGCACCCGATCGCCTGCGCCTCTCGACGTTGGTCCCGTCGTCAGCAGCGCTCACGCACGGCGGCCCGCTCTGGTAAAGCCGTATGATCGTTGCCTCCGATGGGGCCGCGCTCGCCACCGCAGCGGAACGCGGGTACCACCTCACACCACCGCCGATGCCAATCCGTGACAAGCTCCGTGAGTGGAACTGGTGCTTCAAAGCTGCCGGGTGCGGTCGTGGGCCGAGCGCGATGCCGCGTCCCTCGCGAAGCACGGCGACAGCCTGGCGGTGTGGCGCACGATGCGCGACGCCTTCCCGCGTCCCTTCACGATCGAACGGGCGCATGCATTCATCGCCGCGGCGCGCACGGCAGCGATCGAGACCCGGTTCGCGATCTGCATCGACGACGCGGCCGTCGGAGGTATCGGCTTCGCGCTGCACGACGACGTCGAGCGCATCTCGGCGGAGCTCGGGTACTGGCTCGGCGAGCCGTGCTGGGGCAAGGGAATCACGTCCGAGGTCATCGCCGCACTCACGCCGTTCGCGATCACCACGTATGGACTCGCCAGGATCTACGCGCTGCCCTATGCGAACAACCCGGCATCGGCGCGCGTGCTCCAGAAGGCCGGCTACACGCTCGAGGGCCGGCTGCGTCGAAGCGTCATCAAGGAGGGCGTGGTGCACGACCAGCTGATGTACGCGTTCGTGGTCCCGGGGTGACGCCCGGTCGCGAACTCGCAGCACCGGGCGCAGCTCGAGCTACGCGACCTCGGGCGTGCGGCACCATGTCGGCCGAGCTCGCGCTCGACGCGAAACGCGGGCCTGTCGAGGCGGCGCTGCACAAACGTGAGTGATAGTATCGCGCGCATGCAAACCATCCTCGTCACCGGTGCATCCGGAACCATCGGCTCGAACGTCGTCGGCGAGCTCGTCAAGAACACAGCCGTGAAGGTCCGCTACGCGACCCGCGGCGGCAAGGGCGCGCCCGCGGGCACGGAGCCCGTCGACTTCGACTGGGACGACGCGGGCAAGATCACCAACGCCGTCAAGGGCGCCGAGGCGGTGTTCCTGCTCACGCCGTTCGTCGACAACGCCGTGGCGATGGCGAAGCGCCTCGTCGACGCGGCGAAGGCCGCCGGCGTCAAGAAGATCGTCAAGCTGTCGGCGGCGGGCGTCGACACGGCGCCATTCCAGGTCGCGAAGTGGCACCGCGAGATGGAGCTGATGGTCGAGAACAGCGGCATGAAGTGGGTGGTGCTGCGCCCGAACTTCTTCATGTCGAACTTCATCGGCTACTACCCGCCCGACGGCGAGGGCGCGATCTACCTGCCGACCGGCAACGGCAAGGCCGCGTGGATCGACCCGCGCGACATCGGCGAGGTCGCCGCGAACACGCTCGTCAAGCCCGACTGGGACAACCGCGCGCTGGATCTGACCGGCGGCGAGGCGCTGTCGGTCGGCGACGTGGCGAAGCTGATCGCGAGCGCGACCGGCCGCAACGTGCGCCACGTCGACGTGCCGGAAGCCGCGGCGCGCAGCGCGATGGAGGGCATGAAGCTGCCCGCGTGGATGGTCCAGGGCATGCTCGATCTCCACACCGTGCTCAAGAACGACTGGGCTGCGGCCGTCAGCGACGTGGTCAAGCACGTCACCGGCCACGCGCCGCGGACGTTCTCCGCGTTCGTCCAGGAAAACGCGAACGCGTGGAAGAAGTAGGCCAGTCAGCGGGGAGGATCCCGACCAAGGTTAGTTTCCTGCTTGCAGCGCGCCACGGACTGTCCGGAGTGCAGGCATGTCCGGTCTGAACCGGACGCCAATGCGGTGGGCGTTACAACGAAACTAACCTGGTACGGGTCGCGCCCCGATCGGCGCAGCGGGAGGTCGGCGCGGATCTGTCAGCGAACGTTCTGGCGGAGCCGTCGGCGGATCTCGGCTTCCACCTGGGGCGAGAGAGAGCGAAGGTACGCCTCTGGCAGCAGCCGCAGCACCTCAACGGGCAAGGCAAGCGCCTGGTGATCCCGGTCCAGGCCCGCCAGGCGCTGCTCGGGGGTATAGTGCAAGAGCACCTGCTCGGCGGGCAGGTCCGCGAGGCGCTGCTCGGGGGTATAATGCGAGAGCACCTGCTCGGCGGGCAGCGTGTCGAGCATCTTGTCCATCAGCTCCTTGTAACCTTCCATGTCCTGCATATTCATCGCAGCTTCCTTCGAGCCTACCAGCTCCATCCAGAACCAGCGAGCCTCGGATGATCGGAGCGTCCCATGGCCGAACGAGTGTAGCAGATCGTCGCCCTCGGCGGGACCGGCAACGTCGAGCTCGACGACGTAGAGCGTGAACAGGCCACCGTGCGCCCGCAGGTAGCCGCCGCCCAGGTCCTCCCAGGTGAGGCCCATCGCCAGGACGTCGGCGTCGAGGCTGGGCGCGCGCGCGGCGACGACCAGCACCGCGCAGAGATCCTCTCGCTCGCGCACCTCCGGACCGCCCTCGGCCGGCGTGAGCAGCGCGCCATCGGCGCGGTGGCGAGGCAGGGCGCGCTGATTGGCGAAGTAGGTATGCACATAGGCCCACAGGCGATCGAGCTGACCGGATCGATAGGGATGGCCAGGGCTCTTGTATTCGACGACCGAAACGCGAGGCAAGCGCGGCCACAGGTGCCGCAGCGTCTGTGCGCTGTTGTCCACCGGCTCGCCTTCCGGCGTGAGCTTGCGGAGCAACAGGTAATCGAGACGGGGCGGTTCTTCGGACAGCGGAACCTCGGAGCGCACCTCGAACGAGGCTGGGCCGCGGCGCCGGAGGTTGCGCTCGAAGCCGACATGCCAGATCACGCGTTTGGCACCCATGGGGCGTGGGCTACGCTGGACGACGGCTGAGGGCAAGCCTCCTGCCGACCGAACAATGCGTTCTCGGAACGCAGTCAGCTCCCGTGTGCTTCGGTCGAGCGCCCAGTCAGCTGCGCTCGAGCGCGCCGAGGCGCACATCGGCCGCAACGGGGCGGGGACGTCAGAGCGATTCCAGGAACGCCGTGAGGTCGGCGATCTGCGGCTCGGTCAGCGTGCGCGCCGGCTCCGACATGCCGTGGATCGTGCCGCGGTCGCGCAGGAGGACGTCGAGCGTCGCGGCGCTGCCGTCGTGGAAGTACGGCGCGCTCGCGACCACGCCGACGAGGCTCGGCGTGTCGATCGCGGCTTGCCCGGGCGCGAGCTGGTGGCGCGCCTGATCGGTGTAGGCGGCGCCGTCGTGGCAGCTGGTGCAGCCGGCCGCGGCGAACACCTCCTGGCCGCGGGCGATCGCCCCGGCGTCGCGGGTGGGGCGATGCACGGCCGGCATCGCCTCGAGGTACGCCGCGAGGGCCGCCAGCTGCCGCTTGTCGAGGCCCTTGCCGCCCAGCCGGGTGATGGTCGAGCGCACGGAGGTCACGAGATCCGGAGAGCCGCCGTCCCACTTGTACGGCTCGGTGTGGAGGATCCGGCCGGCGAGGATCGGCGTCTGCAAGGTGTCGGCGCCGATCTTCCACGACAGCCCGTCGGCGCGGCCCTCGGCGTGGCAGCTGGCGCACGCGAGCTCGCCGTGGCCCGAGATGCGGCGATCGGCGCTGTGGAACAGGGTCATGCCGAGGTGCTGGGTCGCGTCGAGCGCCGAGGCCGCGAGCGCGGGGCCCTGCGCCGTGGTCCAGCGGGCAGCGAGCCGGCCCTGGCCGTCGATCACGGTGACCCGCGCGACGCTGCGCGTGAACGAGCACCACACCAGGAGGTTGCCGTCCGCCGCGATCGCCAGGCCGTCGGCGCCGCAGCGCTCCTTGCCGCCGATCGCGGCCTGGATCCCGGCGTGGAGCTCGAGCTGCGAGGCGGTCGTGATCTGCTGGATATCGTCGCTGCCGATCCCGGCGACGTAGAGCGCGTCGTGCGCGGCGTCCCACGCGATCGCCCGCGGCCCGCGGATCTGGGTCGACGCGATCGCCGTGCGGCGCGCCCCGGCGAACCCGAGCAGCGCGAGCTCGTGATCGACCGGCGGGAACGCGCTGCCGCCGTAGTGATCCGCGTTGCCCCGATCGACCTCGGGCACCGGGAGCTCGCGCTCGAACGGCGTGACCGCGAGATCGTCGCCCAGGAACGTGACCGCGAACATGCCGCGGGCGTGGACGGTGCCGCGCGCGATCAGCGCGAGGTGGATCGGCGCGCCGTCGCCGAGCGGGATCTCGTCGATCACGCCGGCGGTCACCGAGGCGACCAGCGCGCGGGTGCCATCGGGCGATACAGAGATCCCGCGCGGCTCGGCCGTGGTGGCCTTGCGCCAGCGCTCGCGCCCGGTCGCGACGTCGTACGCGACGATCAGCCGGTCCGCGACCAGGGTGACGAGCGCGGTCTTGCGATCGGGCGTCAGCGCGACGCCGTACGGCTCGGCCGGGGTGGCCCACGTCCGCGCGAGCGCGAGCGTGTCGCCGGCGCGCACCACGGCGATCCGGTCGCCGCGGCGATCGGCGACGTAGGCCACGTGCGCGACGTCGTCGTAGGCGAGCAGGCCGGCGCCCTGCGCGATCGCGAGCTGCGCGCGGCTCGCCCCCGCGGCGTCGACCAGCGCCAGCACGCCGCTGTCCGCGTCGATCACGAGCGCGCCGTCGCCGGCCGCGGCGATCCGCGTGCTGGTCAGGTACGCGGGCGACGGACGCGGCGCGGCCCCACCGGCGGGTGACTGCGCGATCACCTCCGGCGGGATCGCCGCCGGCGGTGGGGGTGCTGCCGCCGCGTGCGAGGCCGCCAGCGCGGCGCTTGCGGCGACCGCGGCGCGGATCAGGGTCGAGGGCCGGTGCATGTCGTGCGTACGTCCGCGCGGGTCCGGATATTTCACCGGGCATCGCGCCCGGCCGCACAGCGCGGTCATGGCGCCTCGCACAAAGCGGCGCCGACCGACGTGCCCTCGACCTCGCCCTCCCACAGCCCGAACTCCCAGCCACACCGGCGATCGACGAGCGCGCCGGTCGCGAGATCGATCGTCGCCAGCCCGCTGCCGAACGCCACCAGCTCCGCCGGCGAGCGCCACACGACATCGGCGGCGCCCGGCCGCGCGACCGACCACCGCACCGTCCCCGCGCGGTCGCGCAGCGTGAGCCGGCGGTGCCCGATCTCCGCGATCAGCGCCCCATCGGGGCTCGGGCGGCGCTTCGCCGTATCGCTGAGCCCGAGCAGCAAGCCGGGATCCGGGCCGGGCCCCATGCCGTCCCAGAAGGCGAGCTCGCTCTGGTAGCTGCGACCCACCCGCAGCGGCGGGTCCGCCGAGAAGTCGATGCCGCGGACCTCCGTGATCGTCGTGTGCTCCCCTGGCTCGACGACGATCGCGACGTTGCCGTGGTTGGCCGTGGGCTCGAGCAGCACGGCCACGCTCGGCCCGCTGATCCGGGTCGTCTGGTCGAACGCGTGCGCCGCCGGGCTGTAGTGGCCGAGCCAGAGCAGGTTGTAGTCCGCGATCGCCAGGAGGTGCGTCGCCGGCTCGTAGCGGGGCTCGCCGGACAGCTCGCTGACCGGCGTGCGATCCTGGGGGTGGGCGAGATCGATCGAGGACAGCCCCCCGGCGGCCTGCAGCACGGCGTGCCGGCCGTCCAGCAGCGTCAGCTGGTAGCCGTCCTGGATCGACGGAAACCGCCGGCACGTGCGGAGGTGCTCGTCGATCTGCAGCGCGGCGCGGGTGTCGGCGATGGTCAGGCGCGCGCCATCGCGCTGCGCCGAGCGGATCTCCGTCACGCGGAACCCGAGCTGCCGGACCGTGCCCGGCGTGAGGAGGGTCAACGCGCCCCCGGTCACGGTCACGATGGCGCGATCGGTCGCGACCACCGTGCCGCTGTGGACGTGGAGCCGCTTGGGGCTCCACACCGCGCCGTCCCACCACTTGGACGCGCCGTGGCTGACCTGGGCCTCGAGGTGCTGATCGTCGAGGAACCCGAGCGGCCGCCGCGCGGGGTCGGGGTCGTCGACGAGGGGGCGCTCGAGCCGGCGCCCGGTCTCGAGGTCCACGATCACGATGGCCTTGTGGTCCGGGGTCGCCGCGGCGACCCGCGTCAGGTCTGGGGCCAGGGCCGCGGTGGTCGGATCGATCGCCAGGGCCGGGCTCTGCCGGCCCCACGCCGGCCGGTCGGCGAGGTCGATCCAGCGCGCGTGGACGCGGCCTTCGATCTGCACGAACGCGAGCAGCGCGCCGCGGCGCCCCGCGAGCGCGGCGATCCGCTCCCCGGGGCTCGCCACCAGGCTGCCGCGCGATCCGCCGTGCAGATCGAAGGCGACGAGGACCTGATCGTCGCGCAGGCCGACGAACCCCGACGCGGTCACGTGCAACGCGAGGATCGTGCGCGCGAGATCGATCCGCGTCCGCGCGATCGGCTCGCCCAGCCCGGTGGTCCGGATCACGTCGAGCTGGCCGAGCGGCCCGGCCGCGGCGATCACCACGTCGTCGCCATCGCGCGCGATCGCGAGCTGTTCGATCACCGGCTCGCTGCGCACCACCACCGGCTCGTGCGTCCCGTCGAGGCTCGGCCACAGCCGCATGCCGCCGCGGTCGTCGACGCTGACCGCAGCGCCGCCATCGTCGGTCACCGCGAACGTCGCGATCGGCCGGTCGTGCGCGGCCGCGACCAGCCCGGGCGCCGGTGGCTCGACCCCCGACTCGTCGAGCGGCACGGCCGGCAGCCGCGTGAGGCTGGCGCTCGACAGCGCGGGGGCCTCGGCCTCGCCCGTGCGGATCACCGGCGCCGAGACCGGCATCACCGCCAGGGCCACGCGCGGCGGCGCCGGGGTGACCGGCGGCTCCGGCCCCGCCTCCGGTGAGCACGCTCCCAGCGAGAGGATCAGGACGAGCCAGCGCATGGTGGGGTAACGCGCGACCCCCGCTGGGCTATTCACCGGCGCCGGCGCAGCGCCGAGGGCGACCTGCCCACCGCCGCAACTCAGTCGAAGCCGTAGCTCGCGCCCTCGATCGCGACGAGCTGATCGTGGTCGTCGTAGACGAACTTGACGAGCGTGCCGCCGGTGAACGGCGCGTCTTCCGTCCCGTGCTCGCCGGAGTCGAAGTCGATGCGAATGACGCGCAGCTGCTTCGGATCGGCGGCGTGGACCGCGGCGAGCAAGGCCGGTGAGCGGTCGCTATCGGGGTCCTCGTACCACGCGGTGGTCCGCTCGCCGGCCTGGAAGCGTGCCCTGGCCGCTGGCTCGGCCCGGAGGAGCCAGGCGAGCAGGGCCTTGCCGTCGATCGCCGCGAGCTGCTCGCTCTCGTCCCAGCTCTCGTCGCGGAACACGAGCCGGGGCATCGGCGAGCCGGCGGGGAGCGCGGCGAACCACGCCTTGATGCGCTCGTAGTCGGCGCCGCTGATCGCGAGCCCCTTCTTGCAGGCCTTGCCGCGCTGGTTGAGCTCGTGGACGTTCGCGAGCTCGAGCGCTGACAGCACGGTCTTCGTGGAGACCTCGGGGTGCGCCTCGTACCAGGGCTTCTTCGCGAAGCCTCTCCACTTCTTGTTCTGGAACACCACGCCGTGCGCCGCGTAGACGCAGTTGCGCACGTAATCGAGCTGCTTGCAGTCGCTGTAGCCGAGATCGGGCGTCTGCATGCCCCCGCACTCGGTGGTGAACGTGGCGACCAGCTTGGCGAGCGGCGTGTCGACGAGGAACAGGCACGGCTCGCCGCACCGCGCGGCCTTGATCTTCGAAGCCAGGCCCGGGGCCCCGGCCGCCGCGTCGACCGGCACGGCCGCGACCGCCGCGGCGCTGCCATCGCTGCCGGCGGCGCTGCCACGGCCGGTCGCGCTCGCCGCGGCGCCGCCCGTCACCTCCGCTTGTTTGGGCGCGTCGTGCGTCCCGCACGCGCACACCAGCGCGAGCACCCAGATCCATCGCATGCGCTCGAGTATGCGCGAACCCGCGATGCCCATCCCGCGTGGTGCGTGACCCGCCGCACGGCACGGGCTGGGGCTTTTGCCGCGCATTGCACTGTACGGGTGTTGCGCTCTCGGGAACGGGTGCTGCGCTTTCGGGAACGGGGGTTGCGCTTTCCGGGACGGGGGTTGCGCTTTCGGGGGGAGCGCGGCCATGATCCTCGCCGAAGAAGAGGGCTCGGCGCGAGCTGGTCGGACCGCAGGGCCCGCACCGGGCCTCGCCGTGGACGTCCGCGCTCTGTCTACTCCGTCCTACGAGTCCCTACGCGACCACGGTAAACAGTCGATGCGGAAGGCATTGTATCCGGCATGCCGACGTGTACGATCACGCCTTATGCGAAGAGCAGCGCTCGTCATGGCCGTCGCGATCCTCGGGTGTGGAGGGAATCATGCGGGAGGCGCGGATGCGCAACCGGACGTCTCCGTGATGCCGTTGCCGTGCGGCGATGGCGTGATTTCTACCGGCGAGCAATGTGACGATGGAAACACCACGTCCGGCGACGGCTGCAGCGCGAGTTGCCGGCGCGAGCCTGGATGGGTCTGCATCACCGCCGGCGCACCGTGCGTGCGCGTGGCGTATTGCGGCGACGGCGTCGTCGCGGCGCCGGAGACGTGCGACGACGGCAACTCGGTGCCCGGCGATGGCTGCTCCGGTACCTGCCAGGTCGAGCCCAACTACACGTGTATGACGCCGGGGGTTCCGTGCACCTCGACGATCGTGTGCGGCGACGGCATCGTCGAAGGCAACGAGGCGTGCGATGACGGCACCACCACCGGCACGCGGGGCTGCTCGTCCGATTGCACGATGGTGACAGGCGGCTGGACCTGCCCCGCGGGGGGCGGCGCCTGCACGATGATGTCGGGCGTGATGTGCGGCGACGCGCGCCGCGATATCAGCGAGCAGTGCGACGACGGCAACACCGCCAGCGGTGACGGTTGCTCGGCGACCTGCACCGTCGAGCCCGGCTACACGTGCCCCACGCCGGGGATGCGCTGCACGCTGATCTCGTACTGCGGCGATGGTGCGCTCAACCTCGGCCTCGGCGAGAGCTGCGACGACGGCAACATGACGAGCGGTGATGGCTGCAGCTCGCTGTGTGCGCTCGAGCCGAACTTCGTCTGCCCGACCCCCGGGATGCCGTGCGTCTCCACCGTGGTGTGCGGCGACAGCAGGGTCAACGGCAGCGAGCAGTGCGACGACGGCAACGCCACGAGCGCCGACGGCTGCTCGTCGACCTGCCAGGTCGAAGGCGGCTGGTCGTGCCCGACGCCGGGCCGGCGTTGCATCGCCAAGCAGTGTGGCGACGGCATCGTCGCCGGCAATGAGCAGTGCGATCTCGGCGCGCTGAACGGAACGAACAAGGGCTGCACGGCGACCTGCACGATCCAGGGCGGCTGGACGTGCATCGGCAATGTCTGCCATCAGACGAAGTGTGGCGATGGCGTGCTCGAAGGCCAGGAGCTGTGCGATGACGGCAATCAGATCCCGTACGACGGCTGCTCGCCGACGTGCACGGTCGAGCCGAAGTGCGCGGGCGGCACGTGCACGGCGGTCTGCGGCGATGGCCTCAAGTTCCCGAGCGAGCAATGCGACGACGGCAACACCAAGAACGGCGACGGCTGTTCGTCGACCTGCCAGATCGAGACGGGGTGGACCTGCCCGGCGGCCAACCAGCCGCCCGCGGCGACGCTGACCATCCCGATCCTGTATCGCGACATGCTCTACAAGGTCACCACGGTGCCCGGGATGGGGCACCCGGACTTCGAGAACTACAACGCGGGTCAGATCGACGGCCTGGTCAATGCCACGCTCGGCGCCGATGGCGAGCCGGTATGGGCGTCGAACGGGCCGGCCGGCTTCCAGTCGCTGACCGGCGCGATCCCGTTCTGCTGGTGGTACCACCAGACCGGCTGCGCCGGGGCCGGCTCGACCAACCCGTATGACAAGCTCGTGTTCCTCGACACGAGCGGGAACCCGACGACGCTGACGCTGACGCAGGGCCTGCCCAACGTCTATCAGTTCAACAACCAGTGGTTCTACCCGGTCGACCGGCTCGGCTGGAACGCGGGGGCCAGCCCGCAGACCAGCAAGGACTCCAACGACAACCTCCTGCACAACTTCTCGTTCACCAGCGAGCTGCACTACCCGTTCACATATCAGTCGAGCTCGTCGCCGACGTTCACCTTCACCGGCGATGACGACGTGTGGGTGTTCATCAACGGCCACCTCGCGGTCGACCTGGGCGGCGTCCACGGTGCCGCGACCGGCACGATCACGCTCGACGCCACGACCGCCGCAACGCTCGGGCTGGCCAACGGCGGGATGTACTCGATCGATCTGTTCCAGGCCGAGCGGCACACCTCCAGGTCGACCTACCAGCTGACGCTGACGGGCTTCGTGCACACGGTGAGCACGTGCACGTCGATCTGCGGCGACGGCATCGTCACGGGCAACGAGGTCTGCGACGACGGCCCCGGCAACAACAACGGGGCGTACGGCGGGTGCATGCCCGGCTGCCTGGCGCGCGCGCCGTACTGCGGCGACGCGATCCTCACGTCGCCGCCCGAGGTCTGCGACAACGGCACCAACCTCACGACCTACGGCGGCACGATGCAGGTGTGCGGCCCCGGCTGCAAGATCGCTCCTTACTGCGGGGACGGCGTGACCAGCAACGGCGAGCAGTGCGATCAGGGCGCCATGAATGGCACGCCCGGCAACCCCTGCACGGCGGCCTGCACGCTCGGCGCGCGCTGCGGCGACGGCATCATCAACGGCACCGAGCAATGCGACGACGGCATCAACAACGGTGCCTCGAACGACCCGTGCCGGGCCAACTGCACGCTCAAGTGCGGCGACGGCGTCGTCGATCCGGGTGAGCAGTGCGACAATGGCGCCGCGAACAACACCGGCGGCTACGGCAAGTGCAGCCCGACCTGCACGCTCAGCGCGCGCTGCGGCGACGGCGTCAAGAACGGCCCCGAGCAGTGCGACAACGGCACGAACAACGGTTCGTACGGCACGTGCAACGCCAACTGCACGCTCGCGCCGTACTGCGGCGACGGCGTCAAGAATGGCAACGAGCAATGCGACAACGGCAGCATGAACTCGCCGAGCGCCTACGGCATGGGGCAGTGCACGGCGGCGTGCATGAGCGCGCCGTACTGCGGGGACGGCATCGTCGAGCCCGCCTACGGCGAGCAGTGCGATGGCACGGACGGCTGCGACGGATGCCACTTCGTGATCTTCTAGCCGGCCCGCACCGCGCCCAGGGGCGGGCCCTCGGCGAACCGTCCGCGACATGACGACCACCGGCTGGTACCTGGTGGTCTTCGGGGTCGCGTCGCTCTGGGCGCTCGCGATGGGCGTCGTCATCGTGCTGCAGGGCCGGTCGCCGGCCGCGACGATCGCCTGGCTGCTGGTGCTCGCGTTCTTGCCGGTGATCGGCTACCTGGTGTACCGGATGATCGGCCCGTTGCGGCTCGAGCGCCGCAAGCTCCGCCGCCGCGCCACGCGCAAGGTCATCGACGAGGCGCTCCGGGCGATCGCCGAGATCGACGCGGCGGCGCCCGCGCTGCACCGCGCGCAGCTCGCGCAGATCGCGATCGCGGCCGGCGAAGCGCCACCGCTCCACGCGGAGCGGCTCGACGTCTACACCGAGGGCGAGGCCGCCTACGCGGCGATCGGTGAGGCGATCGCCGCGGCGAAGCACCACATTCACCTCGAGTACTACATCTGGCAGCCCGATCGGATCGGGCTCCGGTTGCGCGACCAGCTGGTGGCGAGGGCCAAGGACGGCGTCGCGGTGCGCTTGATCGTCGATGGCACGGGCTCGTACGGGCTGGGCCGGAGCTTCTTGCGCCCGCTGGCGGACGCCGGGGTCGAGCTGGCGTGGTTCAACCGGGTGTCGTTGTGGCGGTTCCGCCGGCCGCGCGCCGACTTCCGCAGCCACCGCAAGATCGTGGTCTGCGACGGCAACATCGCGTTCACGGGCGGGATGAACATCGCCGACGCGCAGACCACCGAGTTCTCCGGGACCGCGGCCTGGCGCGACACGCACCTTCGGTTGGCGGGCTCGGCCGCGCGCGCGCTCCAGCGGATCTTCGCCGAGGACTGGTTGTACGCGTCGGGCGCCGAGCTCCCGGTCAACCGCGCGTACTTTCCGCCGCCGCCGCCCGACGGATCGGAGGTCATCCAGATCGTCGCGTCGGGCCCGGACACCGATGCGTTCGCGATCCACAAGGTGTTCTTCGCGGCCATCAACCAGGCGGTCCATCGCGTCTGGCTGACCACCCCGTACTTCGTTCCGGACGAGGCGATCCTCCATGCGCTCGTGAGCGCCGCGATGCGCGGCGTCGACGTCCGCGTGATCGTGCCCGCGCACGGCGATAGCCGGCTGGTCGACCTCGCGGCGCGGAGCTACTTCTCCACGGTGCTCGCCGCCGGTGTCCGGATGTTCGAGTACCGATCCCGCTTCGTCCACGCCAAGACCTTCGTGGTCGACGACGATCTCGCGATCGTCGCCTCGGCGAACCTCGACAACCGCAGCTTCCGGCTCGACTTCGAGGTCGCCGCGATCGTGTACGGCGGCGCGATCACGCAGCGGCTCGAAGCGGCCTTCCTCGCGGACCTCGAGGCGTGCGACGAGGTCCGCCGCGACGATCCGGCGCGCGCGCGGTTCTTCACGCGCC
Source organism: Cumathamnion decipiens (assembly GCA_032356425.1). Lineage (NCBI taxonomy): Eukaryota > Rhodophyta > Florideophyceae > Ceramiales > Delesseriaceae > Cumathamnion > Cumathamnion decipiens. Next base: position 1,926 of record JAUKWE010050260.1, on the reverse strand, counting down.
TCGGCCAGGCCGGCGCGCGCCTGTTGTCCCCGCTGCTATGAGTCACAGGCGGGAATCATCGAACGCCCGTTGGCCGGACCGCAGATCTGCGGCTGCGAGCCATCGCGGGTGGCGAGGGTCGGGCGGGCCGCATACCTCGACTTCGATCGCATCGGTTTCGGCGTGTCGCTCGCTAACAACGACAACCCGGGCTCGCTCCGATGATCCACGCAGGAACGCCCGGTCGTCGTACGCACCCGCGTTGTCCGGAGGGCGGCGAGCGTGTCCCGCATGCAACGTATGGAGGCGGCCGTGGCCGAGCGCGCCTGCCGGGATGACGCGCCTGCCGGGATGACGGTACCGGGGACCTCGGGAGAGCATCGGCCGGCTTGTGACCGGCGCGTGCAAGTTGATCCAGCTGGCCCAGACGCCCCGCTCACAACCCTGTGCCTCGCGCCAACGCTCCTTCCGGAGAAATTTATATTTGGGAGTCCGGAGAACCGGAGAAGAGCGAAATGGGCGGGCATGGCAAGCCGCCGTGACCATCCAGCGGGCGCCACGCGGCGTGTGAGTGTGCGCAGGCGCGGTTTGCCCCAGGTCAGGCTACCTCGAGCGCGGTTCGCGCCCATCGTTTCATGGTCGACCGCATGGCCATCGTCGGCCACCGGCTTCGCTTGCCGGGCCGGCTTCGCTCCGCCGAGCGCGGCGCTCCGCTTGTGGTCGCCGTGGCAGCAGGCGTTGTGCACGGTGCTCATGGGCAACTCGCTGCGTGAGCGTCCAGCGATGACCGAGCATCCGCATCCACCGACGTAGCGTGGGTGGGGCCAAATCGCGTCCGGAGTCCGCGAGCCCATGCGTGGGCTCGGAAGCGTCGAGGGCTCGCGCTGCGCGTTCGCACCGCAGCGTTCACGATCCAGATCGCGAACACCGGCGTAACGCCTCGAAGATCAGCCGCTCGAGCGTCGCCTCCCCACCCAGCGCTGCAGCCGCAGCGGCCACTGCGGGATTCGCTATCGCCGGCTTCCAGCCGAGACCTACCAGTGCCTCCTTGGCTTGGGTGCGAACGATCGACGCGTCGAGCTTCGCCGGTGCGCCCACGTGGGCATTGCCGCTCCCCACCGCGCCCACGTGGGCGTTGTAATTGCTATGGCCGATCTCGCCCACCGCGCCCACGTGGACGTTGTGATTGCTATGGCCGATCTCGCCCACCGCGCCCACGTGGGCGGTGGCCGCAGGGAGCCAGCTCTGCTCGGCCGAGCGGCGAACCTCGAGATGATCCGCAGTGCCGGTGATCACCAGTGCGCCGGCGTGATGCGCCTGATGGCAAGCACTGCACGCGAGCGCCAGGTTCGAGGCGTTGTGGCTGCCGCCGTCAGCACGATGAACCAGGTGATGAAGCTCGAGCCCGCGTGCAGACCGGCAGCCAGGTACGCGGCAGCGGCCACCGTCACGGCGCCACACCAGGCGCGCGACGCTCGGTGAGACATCCTGGTACGCACGCTCGGGCGTCTCGCCATCGATCGATCCGACATGCTGGGCATCGCACGTGGCGCGCTCGACCGCGGCAGGGCTGATCGGGATCTTCGCTCCAGCGCCCTCCTGCCACCCCTGCCGGCAGCGCTCGCACACGGTGACGGCGATCTGGAACTTCGCGCGGCCAGTGGGCTCGGTCGCCGGGGCGTCGTCGAGCACGGCGCTGCACAGCCCGGCGATGAACTGGTCGTCGGAGAGATGGCTGCCATGCTCGTCGTCGAGCACGCTACGGGTCTGGCGCAGCAGCGCGAAGGTCTCGGCCGAGAGTTCGAACCGGACGACGTGCACGCGGGCCTCGGGGTCCGGTGGGTCCTCGGGGCGATCGCCCGGCCGATGGTCGGCGACGAGCTCCTCGATCTGGCGCAGGTTCTTGCCGGTCGCGGCCGCGCGCCACGCCGCCTCGGTGGCAGGCGT
>JAUKWE010050259.1:0-70018 GCA_032356425.1 Cumathamnion decipiens | reverse complement strand
AGGTCGCCGCGCGCAGCCTCGCGGCGCGGTGGAGCGGCGACGATCCGGACCGCGCAGCCGACCGCGCCGCGATCGCCGGCGCCCGCGACGACCTCGCGCGCGATCTCGATGCGGCCACCGCCGTCGATCCGGGCGTGTACGGCGCCGAGCTCGATCTGTTCCGCACCGCCGGCTTCGTGCGGGTCGCGTTCCGGCTCGCGTTCTGGCACGCGGTGCACACCCCGTCGTGGCGCGCCGCGGTCGTCGATGTCGCGAGCCGCGGCGGCGATGCCGATACCAACACCGCGATCGTGGGGGCGTTGCTCGGCGCGCGCGACGGCGCCACGGCGATCCCCGCGCCGTGGCTCGATCGGGTGCTGGGCGCGACCCAGCCCGGCCCCGCCGACTGGGCCGAGGTCCACCACCCGCGCCACCTGCTGCGCCTGCTCGAGGCCAGTCGCGCGCCATGACGTACCGGCGCGTTTGACGGGGTGCCACCCGGCACACTACCCTCGCTGCGATGTACCTGGGCATCGTCAAGGGCACCGTGGTCGCCGAGCGCAAGGCGGCGGGCCTCGAGGGCAAGAAGCTCTTGCTCGTGCAGCCCGTCGACGAGCACGGGGCTCCCGTCGGTGATGTCCAGGCCGCGGTCGACACCGTGCAGGCCGGTGACGGTGACCTCGTCTACCTGGTCGGGTCGCGCGAAGCGGCGCTGGCGTGCGAGCCGTGGTTCGTGCCGGTCGACGCGGCGATCGTCGGGATCGTCGACGGGCTCGACGTCGGGCTCGCCCCACCCCGCGCGGTGAAAGGCCCCCCGTGAAGTACTGTCGCGTCGTCGGTCCGATGTGGGCGGCGGCGAAGCACCCCGCGTTCGCGGGCCGCACGCTGTTCGTCGTGCAGCCGCTCGACGAGCGCGGCGGCGATGCCGGCCCGAGCTTCGTCGCGGTCGATCACGCGCAGGCCGGCGCCGGCGACAAGGTCATCGTGCTCACCGAAGGCAACGGCGTGCGCCAGATCTTGAAGGCAGGCGACGTCGTGCCGATCCGCTCGATCATCGTCGGGGTCGTGGATCACGTGGACGTGGCCGAGGCCGAGGATCCCGCGTGAAGCCGCTCCGGGGGCAGGTCGCCGACGTGGCCCGCCAGCTGCATGCCAGCGGCTGGGTCGCCAACCACGACGGCAACGTCACCGCACGCGACGGCGCGCGCTTCCTCGCCACGCCGACCGCGACGTCGAAGCGCCTGATCGGCGAGCGCGACCTGATCGAGGTCGACGCCAGGGGCCAGGTCCAGGGCCACGGCAAGGTGTTCGGTGAGATCGGCCTCCACCTCGTGGTCTACGAGCGCCGGCCCGACGTCGGATGCGTCGTGCATGCGCATCCCCCGAACGCCACCGCGATCAGCGCGAGCCGCGGCAACCCGATCGAGCGGCCGTTCATCGCCGAGGCGCTGGTCTCGCTCGGGCCGAGCATCCCCAAGCTGCCCTATGCCCAACCCGGCGACGCCGCGCGCGCGGCTCTGGCGCCGTGGTGCGAGCTGGTCGATGCGGTGATCCTGGGCAACCACGGCGTGATCGCCTGGGGCGCCGACCCCGAGCAAGCGATGCTGCGGCTCGAGCTCGTCGAGCACCTCGCGCGGATCGCGATCGCCGCGCTACCGCTCGGGGGGGTCGATCCCCTGCCCGAGGCGGCGATCGCGCCGCTCCTCGCCGCACGCGCGAAGGCCGGCATCGGCCGCGCCGCCGATCGCGCGGTCGCGACCGCCGCCCAGCTGCTCGGCGGTACGCCCAGGCCGGTCGTCGCCTGCGCCCCTGCCCCGCACTCGCCGGTGCCGACGATCCCGCCCGGTGGCCGGCCAGCCGAGCTTGCCACCGTCGTTCGCGAAGAGATCGTCCGCGCGCTGCGCAAGCCCTGACCCCGAGCGGGGCGAGGCCCGCCAGCGTGGGGTAGATCACTGGGTCAAAGGCAGAGATCCCATCCCTTACCGATCGAGGATCGATCAGTTACCCTGGCATGTCGAGCGCCCCTCGTGCGTTAGACACCAGTCACCTGGCAGGGCCTCCGACGTACGGTAACTTCGGGCCTGCCCCACCGTAGGATGTATCATGCGACCCCTCCACGCCCTTTCCGCGCTCTGTTTGCTCGGCCTGCCCCTTGCGTGCGCCCGCGCAGAAGGCGACCCGCAGCCAGCCAAGGCCGCCGAGGGTCCCGTCGTGCTCGAGCTGTTCACGTCGCAGGGTTGCAACTCGTGCCCGGCCGCCGAGCACCTGTTCTCGAAGCTCGCGAGCAGCGGTTCGCTCGCGGACCGCGCGATCGTGCCGCTGGCGTTCCACGTCGACTACTGGAACGAGCAGGGCTGGGCCGACCCGTATTCACTTCCGGAGTGGACCGAGCGGCAGCGCCAGTATGCGCTTGCGCTCGGGGACGACAGCATCTACACGCCCGAGATGGTCGTGGGCGGGGCCAGCGGCGTCGGCGGCTCGAACCTCGCGGCCGTGACCCAGGCGACCCAGCGCGCCTCTCACCCCGCCTTGCTCGCGGCCACCGCGGCCTGGTCCAAGGACACCGTGACGGTCACGGCGACCGCGCCGGCTGACGCCGATGTGTGGGTCGCCATATGGGAAAATGGCCCGAACACCAAGGTGACCCGCGGCGAGAACTCGGGTGAGACCCTGAGCGGCGATCGCGTGGTGCGCCGCCTCGAGCGGGTCGCCACCGCCGGCAAGAAGGCCTCCACCTCGGTCAAGCTCGACGCGAAGTGGCAAGCGGCCGGCGCGGTTGCCTTCGCGCAGCGCGCAGATCGCCGCATCATCGCGTCCACCCTGCTGCCGCACTGACGGTCCTTCAGATCGAAGCGGCCTTGCGCCCGACCTTCCGGCCCTTGCGTTCGCAAAGGCCGGTGCCGTCAAACACTGGCACGTGGCGTGCCCATGCGTGGCTGCCGCCGCTTCCGGACAGCCCCAGGAAGTAGGCTTTGCGCCCCACGAACAGGTCGAGCCGGTTCCCGGCGATGTGCCCGCCGGTATCATCTGCGATCACGCAACCATCATGGACATAGCCGCCCCACGGCTGCCGGCCTGGCATCGTCCTGCCTTCGAGCAGCGGAACGTAGAGCAGGGAGCCGAGCTTGACGACCTTGGGATCGACCGCGACCGTCCGGAACGGCTGTAGCGGCTTGCCGCTTCCGGCCGTTCCCCACTGGGCCTTGGTCACCTTGAAGCACGGCGAATGGTTGCAGTTACAGGCTCCCCAGATGTTGAGGACGCGCCCATCATGGAGCTTCCCCGTGCCCTGCAATGCAAGCTGCGATGCAAATTCCTTCGAGACGTCAGCGATTGGCTCGCACGTACCGCCGCCGGCGTACAGCGTGACCAGGTCGGGCGTGATCGCCGTGAGCTCGGTATCGTCGTCGCTGCCGCTGCCACCTCGGTTCTCGTTGGCCGCGACCATCAGCGGCTTGGCCATGACCTCGTCTTCGCCGATGACATAGTAGAACGTGATCGTGAACTGCCCGAGCTGACGAGGCCCGGTCTCGGCAGGAGGTGCCTCCGGTGCTGATACCGCTGCGCTCTGGCTGACCGGGGGAGCCACCGGGGCGACGTCGCTTGTCGACTGACAGCCAAGCCCCAGCATCAGCGGAGCAATGCTTTTGATTCTATTGAAGATTCGGAAGATTCGATCGATGAGATCGGCAAGGACGCGCGTGCCCGATCCCTCCCCGCGCGACTTCGCATCGCTGCGGAGCTGACAGGGGGAGAGACCGTTCCCAGGATCTACCAGGAAGGACTCGCCGCTCGCTTCGCGTCCGCTCGCGTTCGTCATACTCGGCCCGGGCGACAACTTCTGGTCGGGCCTGCGAAGTCTAGCCTCGATCCGGCATGCCCCAGAGCCCCCCGTCCGGAAAACTCACTGTCTCATGGCCGATCGACGAACCTGATTCACTGCTCCTGCAGCCGGCCGCTGGAGCTAGAATCGGGCCTGCAGCGTCGCGTTCAAGCCCAGCTGGTTGAACGAGCCGAACACGTACTCGAACGGGCACTGCTGCGGATCGCTACAGGTCCGGCGATAGCGCGTCTGGTTGCCGTCATGGCTGTAAAACATTTCTACCAACACCGAGAAAACATTGGCGAAATCGACCTTGGCGGTCCCCTTGAGCGCGAACTGAGCGACCGCGCTCTCCCCGGCCGGCAAGAGCGTTATCAGGGTGTCGATGTTGTTGTTCCGGATCACCGCGGTCGAGCTTCCCATGGCGTCGGTCCCCCCGCCGGGAATCGGGCTGCCTTTGGGGGCGGTCAAGGTGGCGGGCTTTTCGAGCCCGGCGATGAGCCCCAGCGTCAGCCAGTCGCCCCAGTTCTTGTCGACGCCGACCGCGGCGAAGTAGTCCGCCGTCGTGGTGTAAGCAGCCGGAAAGTCCTGGTACGGCGGCAGGCTGGGCTGCGAGTGCAGGATGAACGCGAGATCGCGATAGCTGACGTCGAGCCGCAACCGGAGGCGATCGATCTTCATGCGAACATTGAGATCGCCCGCCATGCCGATCTGCGTGACCGTCGAGCCGGTCGAATCCACCTCGCCGCTCTTGAGGGTCTGCCCCAGCACCGTGAACTCGCTCTGGGCGAGCCAGGCGAACCCACCGGGATACTTCTCGGGTGCGAACAGCCCGCTGACCGACTCGCCGTTGAACTTGTACAGCCGATAGTCGACCGACGACCGGAGCGGCATGCCTTGATGGATCGAGGCCTGCATCGAGGCGCCGAACAGCCGGACCTTCTTCCCCTGGACGTCCTGCAGCTCGTTGTAGCCGCGGTCGAAGTAGCCGCCGTTGACTTCGAAGCGCAGCATCGGTGTGGGGTCGACGCCGGCACCACCGAGCACCGCCAGCGCCGCCTTCTGCTCGCCGTCCTTGGGATCGACCACAAGGCTGCTCTTCGCACCGACAAAGCCGTACATGTTCCGGCCGTCGTATTGCAGCTTCATGCCCGGGGTCGATGACGTCTTCGCCCGTTTGTATTCTGGATTACCACCCCACGAGAGCCGGTAGGAGTAGCCGAGCCGGAACCGGTCCGCCGACACCGGGAACGCGGTGAGGCTGATCCGGGTCGGATCCTGGTGGGTCGGGTCCTTCCAGTCCGACACCGTCAGGTAGGTGCCATCATCTGACAGGGCGACGTTGGTCTCGGTCAGCTCGTTGATCCGCAGGACGAAGGCACCCTCGGCCTGGAGGTGACCGCGGCTGTACTCGCGGTACATGGTCGCGTGCGACAGCGTCTCGAAGCCCGAGTACCGGGTGTCGTAGTTGTCGAAGAACAGGACGCCCAGCGAGTTGGGCGTCCCGAACCGCCAGCCGGGAGCGCTCGGGATCGTCTCCCCCGGCTTGGCCAGCATGTTCTCGTTGGTGATGGTGAACGCGAGCCGGGTGTCCATGAAGCCGCTCGAGCCATTGACCTTGCCGGTCTCTTCCGCCGGCCTGGCCTCCTTCGCCGCGGCCTCCGCCGCCGCGAGCTCGGCGGCCTCCTTCGCCGCGCGCTCGGTGAGGATGCGCGCGACCTCGCGATCGACCAGGTCGCGAACCATGGCCTCGTCGATCGCGGGGGCCACGGGGACCACGGGCGCCGCGCTGCCGGCGCCGTTGCCCTGGTTACCCTCCGGAGCGCCGGGGGGTTCGGCGGGTTGCCCCAGCGCGACAGCCGGCCAGGCGACCGGAGCGGCGAGCGCCGCGCATACGACGAGTCGAGTCAATCTACCCACGCAGCTCTCCTATTGCAGCGTCAAGTCTGCCGCGGACCGCGGAAAGATGATCCAGATCGGCCCCCCGGTCGTCAGCACCGGCCGGAGCACGCCGACGACGCGCGGCAGGGTCTTGCCGACCAGGGTGGCGGGATCGAGGTTGCCGATCACGCCCGCGGTGATCACGTTGACAAGGTTGCTCGAGCAGTCGCCGCTGGGCCCCCGGGCATCGATCTTCCATTGCTGGTACTTGGTGTAGTCCCCATCGAGCATGCAGACCTTGGCGGTGTCGATCTCGATCGGCGCCGCCTCGTTGCGCTCGAAGTTGATGATCCCCTGCGGATCGTTGAGCGGCTTGAACCAGGTGTCCTTGTCGAGGACCGCCGGCCTGGGCTGGCGGTCGGGAGTCACGGCGTCGCTGGTCGCGAACGTCCCCGGGAAGCCGATCTCGGTGAGCCCGTTGAACTCCGAGATGGCGCCGGAGAACCCGTCGATCACCTGGCCCTGCTGGAGCAGCTTGCCGTTCTGATCGCGGGGCGCCGAGAACGAGAACACCTCGACGTGGTCGTAGGCGGCAGCGACGCACGGCGGCGCGCCGCTGGCATCGCTGCACATGACATCGGACACCGTGTAGCCCTGCGAGAACACGCTCGTCACCACGAGCCGCCCGACGGCGCCGTAGCGCGACGAGTTGATCGTGATCTGCTTGTTCATGAGCGGCGACGCCGACAACGCATCGATCGCCATCTCGTTGATCGGCCGCTGGATATCGACGATGGCCGGCTCGTGGAACCACAGGGTCGGCGACGTCCCGGTCGCGTAGGTCGGGTGATAGTTCGGGTCGATCTTCCGCCCGCCTGGGACGGCATGGGGCCCGTCTTCGATCCACACGGTCGTCGGGCCCAGCACCGGGGGCAGCAGGACGGTCTGGTTCATCGCCCGGCCGGCCGTCAGGTGAAACGTGGTGAGCGGCGTCGCGACGTACTGCATGAGATCATCGAGGGTCGGCGTCGGCGTCAGCGTGCCGAGGAACTGGACGTAGACCTGCACGTCGCGATCGAAGCTGGTGTCGACCTCGTGCGCGGCGTCGTACGCGGTCAGGTTGACCGTGACCGAGATCGGGCCGGCGGGCAGGCGACGATCCTGCGTGCCCGGATCGACGGGCGCCACGAGCTCGACGCCGATCGATTGCGTGCCGGTGATGCCGGCCTCGTGGTCGACGCACCCGATCAAGGTCAGCGCGAACCCGAGCTGGAAACAGCCGTGGTGGATCATGTGCTTCATTCGAACACCGGCTTGATCCGTCCGTCGTGGGGTTCGTTGGTCTGGTCCAGGCACGAGATCGCCCCCCATAGCGCCTTGACCGTGCGTTGCGGCGCATTCGAGTCGGTCTCGTCGATCTGATCCACGCACTTGGCCTGCCGGTTCAGGTACACGCGCATGCTATCGCGCAGGGACACGCCGGTGTCTTGCTTGGAGCTGTTGCGCTTGAGCACCTCGAAGCCCGAGCCGCCGGCCGCGATGTAGTCGTTGACCGCGACGCGGTACAGGCTCGTCGACAGCAGCGGCGCGCACTTCGTGGGATCGGGCGGGCCATCGGGGTTGCCGTCCTTGCGGCAGTGATCGCCGATGTAGATGTTCCGGGCGCACGCGGTGGCGCCATTGGGGCAGCTGCCGTGGCAGACCATGTCGAACGTGATGCCGGCGACCTGCGCCTGGGTGCGGCAGCCACGCTCGGCGGAGCGCCGCGCCACGAAGTCCAGCGTATCCTGCACCTCGACGCCCGACAGGTACATCACCACGATCGTGTTCTCGAACGGGAACACGTTGAACATCTGCTCGATCGTCAGCGGCCCGCGCTCGAAGTCGGCGCGGATGCCGAGCGAGTTGGTGATCGCGAACTCGGCCTCGACCCCGTCCTGCAGCTGCATCGAGCGGGCGACCAGGTTGCCGAGCTGCGAATCCCCGCCCGTGGTGTCGCTGCGCACGATCTTCGAACCATCGGTCGGGCCCACGTACGAGAACTTGCCGTTGAGATCGATGTCCAGGTTCAGCTGGACCGAGTACGGCCACATCAGGTTCGCGACCACGGGATCGTCGTGGAGGTTCGCATCGACCGGGAGGTTGACGTAGCTGAACGACGAGATCCGGCTCCGCTTGTCGGGATCGCTATTGTCGGTGCCGACGTGGACCACGAGATCGAGGCGGCCGACGAACTTGGCGAACGCCCCGGAGTGCACGACGATCGTGTTGTGGCCCTGGCTGTCGTTCGGGAGCAGCTTGGGCGGGTTGGTCACGATGTGGAGGTGGCCGCCGAGGATCAGATCGACGCCCTGGAGCGGCAGCGCCGCGTTCGGATCGGTGACCTGCGAGGCCGTGAGGTTCTCATCCTCGTCGAGCCCGAGGTGGCTGACCACGACGACGAGGTCGACCTGCGGGCGCAGCAGCCGGACCCACCGGTTGAGCGCGTCGGCATCCGCGATCGGCCGGAACCCGAGCGAGTTGCCGCCCTCGTAGATCGACGTGATCGTGCTGGTATTGCCCATGCCGATCACCGCGACCTTGAGGCCCTGGACATCATAGACCTCGTACGGCGCGACGACATCGCGGAGCGATCGCGCGCCGGTCGCGGTCGAGGGCGGCTGATCGTCCCAGGCGTAGTTGGCGGCGAGCATGGGAAACCCGGCCCAGTTGTCGATCTTCTCGAACAGGTTCTTGGCGCCGAGATCGAACTCGTGGTTGCCGAGCACCGCGCCTTCGAGGCCGGCGACCGTCAGCGCGCGCAGCTCCGCCTCGCCCTTGAACTCGTTGAACACCGGCGCCCCCTGGAAGCAATCTCCGGAGTCGAGCCACAGCGAGCGGTTCGACGACGCCCGGATCCGCTTGACCAGCGTGGAGATCCGCGCGATCCCGCCGAACGGCCCCTTGACCAGGCCGTATCCCCTGTCGAACGTGTTCGGGACGAAGTTGTAGGGAAACAGCCGCGAGTGAATATCCGCCGTATGGATGATCGTCAGGCGAATGTCCTGCCCGACGAGGTTGGGTGGTGATCGCTGGACCGTACAGCCTGTCGAGGCGAGGACGGCCGCGATCCCTACAACGGTCAGACGTTGCATCAGCCGCCGTCATAGCCCACCGGCTCGGATTTCAGCAAGACGTAAGCGCGGCTGCCTTGTGAAGATGTGCTTTACTGCGCGGCGTCATGCCACGCGCGAAGATCGTTTGCACGCTGGGGCCTGCCTCGTCGACACCGGAGCGGATCGGCGAGCTGATCGACGCCGGGATGAGCGTCGCGCGGCTGAACTTCTCGCACGGCAGTCACGACGATCATGCCAGGATGCTGCAGATCGTGCGCGCGGAGGCCGAGCGCCGCGGCAAGGCGATCGCCGCGCTCCTCGATCTCCAGGGCCCCAAGATCCGGATCGGCAAGGTCGCCAGCGGCCAGGTCGAGATCAAGGCGGGCGGCGAGCTAACGATCACGACCGAGGACGTGCTCGGCGACGCCCGGCGGGTCTCGACGACCTACCTGGGCCTGCCGCGCGACGTCAAGGTCGGCGACCAGATCTTGCTCGACGACGGCTACCTCGCCCTCGCCGTCACCTCCGTCATGGACCACGAGGTCAAGACCGTGGTCGTCACCGGCGGCATCCTCAAGAACAACAAGGGGATCAACCTCCCGGGCGTCGACGTGTCGGCGCCCGCGCTGTCGGAGAAAGATCGGACCGACATCGGCTTCGCGCTGCGCCACGGCGTCGACTACGTCGCGCTGTCGTTCGTCCGCCGGCCCGAGGACGTGCTCGAGGCCAAGCGGCTGCTCACCGTCGATCAGGTGTCGATCCCGGTGATCGCGAAGATCGAGAAGCCGCAGGCGCTCGATCGGCTGGGCGACATCATCGACGCGGCCGACGGCATCATGGTCGCGCGCGGCGATCTCGGCGTCGAGCTCGGGCCCGAGAAGGTCCCGCTGTGGCAGAAGCGGATCATCGAGGAGACCAACAAGCGCGGCAAGATCGTGATCACCGCGACGCAGATGCTCGAGTCGATGATCACCCAGCCGCGGCCGACCCGCGCCGAGGCGTCCGACGTCGCGAACGCGGTGCTCGACGCCACCGACGCCCTGATGCTGTCGGGCGAGACCGCGTCGGGGATGTATCCCGTCGACGCCGTCAAGACGATGGCGCGCATCATCGAGGAGATCGAGCGCAGCGCCTACTACCGCGCGAACGTCGCGGTCCCCGATCTGCAGCTCGCCGTGCCCGCCAACGCGATCGCCCACGCGGCGATGACGGCCGCGCGCGCCATGAAGATCAAGACGATCGTCGCGGTCTCGGAGTCCGGTGGCGCCGCGCGGCTGGTCTCGGAGTACCGGCCCGATTCGAACATCGTGTGCCTGACCACCAACGAGGTCAGCTTCCGCCGCCTCGCGCTGATCTGGGGCGTGACGCCGGTCCTGATCTCGCCCGCCGCGACCACCGAGGAGCTGATCGATCGGGTCGAAGCGACCATGATCGAGCGTAACCTGGCGCTCCCCGGCGAGAACGTGCTGATCACGATGGCGGTCCCCGTCGGCGCTGGTATGCAGACCAACGTCTTGAAGATTCACCAGATCCAGCACTGAGCCGGCCGCCAGGCCCGCACGCAACCACATGTGGCGCAGGGCGGCACCCCTGGCGTCCATCCCCACGACAGCCAGGCCCGGGAGAACGTCCCACACGCCGCCCAGCGGACGAGGTTGAGCAACCCCATGGGGCACGCTAGGCTCTTCAATCAGTGTCCAACACTTCGAGAACGATCGACGCGGGTGTCGAGCTTGGCGAGATCTTCCTCGACAAGTATCGCGTCGATGCGATCCTCGGCCACGGCGGCATGGGCGTCGTCGCGCTGTGCACGCACCTCGCGCTGAACGAGCGCGTCGCGATCAAGATGCTGCGCCGCGACGTGCTCGATGACGACGACGCGGTCGAGCGGTTCATGCGGGAAGCGCAGGCCGCCGTGAAGCTCAAGAGCGAGTTCGTCGCGCGCGTCACCGACGTCGGCCGGTCCGACACCGACGTGCCGTACATGGTGATGGAGTACCTCGAGGGTCACGACCTCGGGCAGCTGCTCGAGGAGCGCGGCAGCATCTCGATGCCCTGGGCGGTGGAGCTCACGGTGCAGGCCTGCGAGGCGCTCGCCGAGGCCCACTCGATCGGCATCGTCCACCGCGACGTCAAGCCGACCAACCTGTTCGTGACCTGGCGCCCCGACGGCAGCGCCCTCATCAAGGTGCTCGACTTCGGGATCTCGAAGGGGCCGGTGGTCAACGACATGCAGCTGACCCAGACCCAGTCGCTGCTCGGCACGCCGGCCTACATGTCTCCCGAGCAGATGCGCTCCGCCCGCACGGTCGACTCGCGCACCGATATCTGGTCGCTCGGCACCGTGCTGTACGAGCTGCTCGAGGGCCGCCGGCCGTTCGAGGCCGAGAGCTTCTCCGAGATGTGCGTCAAGGTCGCGGCCGATCCACCGGGCGAGATGACCAACACGCCGCCGGCGCTGCAAGAGGTCGTGCTGCGGTGCCTGGAGAAGGCGCCCGAGCAGCGCTACGCGTCGATGGCCGATCTGGCCGGCGATCTCGTGCAGTTCTCGCAAGACCCGCACCAGGCGCAGATGCTCGTCGAGCGGATGTCGCGCATGCTGCGCCGCAGCCAGCTGATCGACTGGGATCCGGCGCGCACCAGCATGCCGATGCCGGTGGTCCGGAGCGCGGAGCGCAAGGCCGAACCCGACGCCGCCGCGTCCGATCCGGCCATCCCCATCGGCCGCGTGAGCCGGCGCGCCACGGCCGAGCCGGTGCCGTCGCCAACGCCCATGGGCCGCGTGAGCCGGCGCGCCACGGCCGAGCCGGTGCCGTCGCCAACGCCAGCGCCGTCGCCAACGCCAGCGCCGTCGCCAACGCCAGCCTCCGCGGTCCCGCCGCGCAGGCGCCGGGGCGTGTTCCTGGTGGTGCTGGCGCTCGTGGGTGCGGCCTCCCTGGGCGTCGCGATCTCGCTCATGCGCGAGCCCCCACCTCCCCGCCCCGCCAGGCCGGTTGCCTCCGACCCGCCACCCGCGATCGGCTCCGCAGCGTCGCCGGGCAGCGCGGCCAAGGCCATCGACACGGCCAAGCCCATCGATCCGTTCGACCATCCCCATGGCAGCGACAGCGCGCCCGATCAGGCGAAGCCGGATCTCGGCGGTCCGGCGCACACCACCGCCCACAACCCGAAACTCGACAAGCCGGCGACCGGTTCCAGCAAGCCGCCAAAGCCGACCGGCGACGTCACGCCGAAGCCGGACCACGGTGAGCACCAGGCGAAGCCGGAGTGCGATCCCGATCCATTCGGGCCCGCACATGGGAAGGTGTGTCCCCCTCCCCCCCCGAGCTGATAAGATCGCCTGTGATGCGCATCGCCAGGTGGCTTGCTGCTCCTACGCTCGCTTCACTCGTGGTGAGTGGGCTCGCGCATCGCGCGCACGCCGATCCCATGACCGATCCCAGGATCGCGCGGGCCGACCAGCTGTTCGCTGAGGGCAAGGCGCTGCTCGGCACCAACCTCCTGCAGGCCTGCGCGAAGTTCGACGAGTCGTTGCGCGAAAACCCCGCCGCGATCGGCACGCTGCTGAACGTCGCGCTGTGCGACGAGAAGCTGGGCCGCGTCGCCTCCGCGGTCGCCAGGTTCTCCGAGGCGCGCACCCACGCCAAGGAGCAAGGCCTCCCCGAGCACCTCCACGCCGCCGAGGAGCACATCGCGAAGCTGGCGCCGAGCGTCCCACACCTCACCATCACGTTGACCGAGCCGCTCCCCGACACCACGATCTTGATCGACGACACCCTCGTCGCCCGCGGCGCCCTCGCGAACATCGCGGTCGATCCGGGCGAGCGGGTCATCGTCGTCAACGCGCCGGAGCGGCTGCCCTACCGGGTCAAGATCGTGATCGGCACGGCCGAGCACAAGGACGTCGTGATCCCGGGCCTGGCGAGGTCGGTCACCATCAAGAGCTCGCGGCACCGGATCGGCCTCATCACGACCATCGTCGGCGGCGCCGCGGCCGGCACGGGCCTCGGCATCGGCCTCTACGCCCGCAACCTCTATCACAAGCAATTCGACAACGGGAAGTGCACCACCGATCCGGTCAAGGGCGACCGCTGCACCCCCGACGGCCTGACCCAGACCAACCGCGCGCGCACGCTCGGCAACGTCGGCACCGTGATCGGCGTCGCCGGCGTCATCGCCGCCGGCGTCGGTGCGTACCTCTGGGTTCGCTCGCCGGACAGCACGCCGAGCGACACCAGCGACAAGAAGCTCACCCTCGTGCCGCAGATCAGCGGCGACGGCCTCGGCGTCGTCGCCGCCGGCCGGTTCTAGCGATCGCCGGCGCGGCGACGATCCAAAGCGTCAGACCTACTCGGTTGGACGAGTACATCGTCAAGGGCTTCACGATCGACGACGACCGCCTCACTTACCCCTCCGGACCTGGGACGTCGGACTACTTCGACGAGCTCCTCGAACGGATCCGCCGGATCCGAGCCTCGGAGCGATCTCACAACCTGACGCGTGTCACGATGAATGGGCTGTTGTATCGAACGGGCCAGCTATCTTCCGCAGACTGCTCGTTGCAGCGAAGAAACCTGCAGTAGTTGTGCTGCTCTCCCCAGCGCATCCCGAAGGCAACATCCAGCCACGCGTTGTGCCCCAGGCGCGCTTGCATGTCGATCAACTCGGTGACCAACGAAAACCTGATCGATCCAACGTCGGGGATGTCGTCGTCCAGCAGGGGCGCGCCGACGCCGAGCGCTACGCCGGCCCCGGCGTGCAAGCGTCGGGATACCCACCAGAGGAAGCTCGCGCCGAGATTGGCCCGCCCATACCACGCGCGACCCACGGTGACGGGCTTCTGGCATATCCCATCCGGGCAGACTCCAAAGATCGTCTTCGAGATGTCCAACAGGGCCCTGAACTCGACAGCCGCCGGCAAGGCGTCGATATACATCTCCGCGACCCCACCGATCGTCACGTATGGCGTGCTACGTTTGGGGATGTACAAGGCCCCGCTTCGCTCACTCGGAAACCCCAGCGCACCGCCGCCGATCATGAACCGGGGGTGCCAGCGGGACCTGAAGCCATGCGGTTGGCCAAGCACGATGCGCCCGCCGGTGACCGCAAACGACCTCTCGCTGTAGGAGCTTGCGCCGGAGATCGAGACGCGCACCCTGCTCGAGCACGTGACATTCGGTGTCGAGATCGGGATCCAGGATGGCAGCAACTCTCGATCACCCGGAGACGTGAGATCGATATTCTCGAGCGATCCGCTCGGAGCCGTCACCCGGACTTCATCCAGCGTGTCCCCCGCTCGATCCTGCCACGAGGTCGGATCCGCAAACTCCAGCGTGATCGTACGATCCGAGGGCGCCACGAAGGACCGGAGCTCCTGACCGGAGAACGAGACGGTGTCGCGCCAGCTGTACACGATCTGATCCTGCCCGCCTTGCGATCGTACTCGATCAAACTCGATGTTTGCAGGCAGCAACAACCCAGCCATGGACTCGGCAATATTACAACGATATTTACACACCGGCGCATCGTCAGGTTGATCAACGATCGCGCATACCGACACCCCCTCCAGCGTCGCGCGAGGGCACCTGGCGCTCCAGGTCGCATCCCGCGCGCCTGGTTCGGAGGCTGGCCATTCCCCGGCAAGGCAGCTACGGCGCCACCCGAACTCTACACTTCGATGCGCCAACTTCAGCGCGCTGGGCGGCGAGGGTCCGCTCCACGTCGCCTCCAGCGCGATCGGGTCGTGATCGCCGGCGATCTGTACGGTCAGGCGCTTTGTCCCTGGGCTGTCGACGTAGGGGATATTGACAGGGAGCGTGGTCCGGTTGCCGTTCGGAGTGCATTGCGCGATGATCTTCGGGTCACCCTTCGATCCCCAGCTATCCAGGTAGATGCGCGCCTGCGCCAGCGGGGCCGCCAAGGGTCGTGCCGGCAATTCCACCCCGAGCAGCGTACAGCGCGGGTGAAGCTCCACGACGATACGCTCGTTGGTGCCGATCGAGGTGGTCGGCGAGAATGCGTAGTGACCACCGATCACCTGGGCAAACGCGAAGTTGGACGCCGCGAGCTCGCGCTGGAGGGACAACGTCGCGCTCGTCCCATGAAGCTCGACCTTCTGCACGCCGGAGCGCGACTCTCCCTCATGATAGGATAATGCGACGATGGCAACCCGGCCGTTGTGCGCCGAGGGAACCACCGCGCCATCTCGCCCGCAGACAATACGGCCCGAGCCACCGAACGCCGAGAGGCGGACTTTCGGTATGCACCCCTCGTGCATCTCGTCGCACATCGGGCCCTCGCGGTGAGCGGCGCTCTGCAATGCACCGATCAGATCGGGGTCGAGCGGGACCGTCTCCGAGCGATTCTTGTAGCGACGGATCGCCGCCTGCCTCGTGGGAGCGGTGAGGGGGACATCGCCGGCCGACAGATCTGCCGGCAAGCTGCCGATTTCTTGCAGATCCGAGAGCTCGCGCGTCGCGCAGTCGGCCTCACGGATCAACTGGCCGTTGCTGTCTTCGCTCGCCTCCGGGCAAGTCCTGGACTCCGAGACAATACAAAGATACTCGGGCGCCTGATCGGCGGGAGTATCCAGCGTCATGATCAATCTCTGGGTATTCTTGGCGAGGGCGTCCCGGGCACCGAACACCAGGGCGATCACACCTACAGCACACACTATTTGCAACGATACATATCTGTGCACGTGTATCCCTTTTCCTTCGCCTCGCGCACGATCACGCGCACGTCGGGTTCATCGGGCTTGAGCTTCGGGCAACTCGCGCTCGCGCCGGGGACGATCCCCCCCGGCGTTCGTGTGCACGGCCCGTGGTACCGAGCCGACTCGCCGGCATCCGCCGGAACGGTCGCATCCACGCCGAGGACGGCATCCACTACATTAGCGGCATCCACCCCGAGGACGGCCCCCATCCCGGCATCGTTGGTGATGGCCGGGCAATCGTCGGGACAAGTCCGATGGGTTTCACCCGGCCCGCAACGATGATCGCCACATTGCTTGTGCATCGCCACATAGCTCGGCTGGCCGGGCACAAGCGTGACCCGAGAAGATCCCTCGTCAGCTTCATATCCCTCGCACGTCGCAGCAATCGGCACTGATTGATTGGCGAAAGCCCCAGGGATCTCTGCAAAGTAGGCCACGCCCCCGTTCGAGGTCTTCTCGCTCCGTCGAGCTGTTCCGATATCCAGGGTGACGGTACCGCTCGTGCACACGTCGTCGAAGAGGCCGGCCGGTCCATGGAGCCGCACGGTCAGACCAAAGGGTGCTCCTGGTGACGCTGGTGGTGTTTTCCCGGAGGAGATCGCCACGCTGATCGCCATGGCCACCGTCAGGAGGAACAGCAAACCTGCGAGCAGCTTGTAGATGCCCCACGCGCGGTGTCGAGACCTTGCCATCGAGCCTTCCGGCGCAGACACCGCGACCGCAGGTGACGGGTGGTCCTCCGGCGGGGCCCCGCTCGCATGCACGATGTAGACGTGGTTCGCGTCGATGTCCGACCGGCTCAACAACATGGGAGCAGGCGCTTGCCGGGCCACTCCTGCGAGCTCGATATCCCGTGTCACCCCGCCGCCCGACTGCAATGCCAGTGCCGCCAGGCCCTGCTGGTGTGCGTTTGCTACCGACTTTCCGAAGGCGAGCGCGCCGTAGAACGACGCTGCATAGACGATCGCTGCCTCGTCGCCGATCGCATCGGGCATGCCGACCACGCAGGGAACATGCGCCACGAGGGCCTGGGCCTGCACCTCGCTGTAGCAAGCATTCAAGACCACGACCATGACGCTGGTCCCCGCCGCCCGCATGACCTGGGCGAGGCCCTCCGCGCTCACGTGCTGCGCGCTGCCATCCTCGGCTTGAAAGCACAGCCCTTGATCGCCGGCCCCGTGGCCGCTGAAGTGAAGCACCGACGGCGTGTCCTCGTTGAGGGCCTGCAGCAAGTCATCGGGGCGCGCCGCCCACCGCGAATGAAATCGGATCTGGTCGCGAAACTTCGCCGCACGGATCTTGTGCTCGATGGCGCGACACTCTTCGCCCAGCTGGAGCACCTGGACCGCCACCGGGTTCGCCGCGAGAAACAGGACCGTCGAGGATTGCATCGCTACTCTTGCACCGTCGCGAACGTGATCGCGAAGCTATCCGGGGCCTCGGGGGGGCGGCAAGCCAGCGCAGGCGTGACTCGATCAGCGGCGAAACCGTTCACGGTGAGGCGTCTCTGTCGCTAGCCCACCCACGGGTCCTTACCTCGGCAGCGATTCAGGTCGGGGGCGCTGCCGGCTGGCCGACCGTCACCGCGGCCACGTCGCATCGGGCGCCGCGAGGTTCCCGCCGCCGCGCGCTGGCGTGCGCCTGACCGTGCGCATCGGCGATCCGCTCGGCATACATGTCGGCCCGCGATCGCGCGGCAATGTGCCCGGCGGGAACCGCAGCACATTCGAGAACTCGAGGTCTCCGGACACGACGATCCGCGACGTCGTTCGTGCATGCGCGGCGATCGCGTCATCGCTCGCGTCGCGGAGGCCGATGTCACGCACATCGACGACGTCGTGGCTGGCTGCAACGAGCGCTCGCGTCACCGCGCGCGGCAGCGACTCGCGATCCTCGACGGCGGTCCCTCCGCGTCGCCACCAACGGCTCCGCCCAGCTTGCCTCGGGTGGCATACACGTGGAGATCGATGGCTGCCTGTCGTCGCTGGCCCCGCCGATCCCGCCCAGCGACCCGGCCGAAGACCTCGATCGGTCCGGACTGGCGATGGCCGGCGCCCACAACGTCATGTGGGTGTTCGTGGCCGGCTATCGCGCCGGCCATCCGCCGTGAGCGTGACCGCGGCGTGCGCGCTCGCGTCAGAACCGTACTTCTTGCGCCGGTTCTCATCTCCCATCGGTGGCCACGAGGTGTCCGACGATGGTGCCATAATCGACCGGATTGCCGTCCCACCCGCAGGCGATCGTGTCCGCGTCGATCGCGAGCAGCTCGTTCGCCGCGCGGATCCGCGGCCAGCCAAGATCCGGCATCACCGGACGCGGCGGGTTTGCGGTCACCAGCAGGCCGTGTGGATTCCGGAACCGCGGTCGATGGTCTGGACCGAGCTCGATCTCATATCCGTACTCGTGCACATAGCGATGGTGGGTGCTGCACAAGAGCGCAGTGTTCTGCAAGCTGGTCTCGCCGCCATCCGCCCAGTGCTTGATATGATGTCCTTCCAGGAACACCCGGTGGGTGCACCCTGGAAACGTACACGCCGAGTCGCGCTTGTACAGCGCGCGCTTCAGAGCCCCGCCGATCGTACGCCGCTTGCGCCCGACCGACAGCGGGACGCCATGTTCTCCTTCGACGACCTCGACCACACCGGCGTCACAGCTGAGCCGCCGCGCGACCTCTCCGGAGACGAAGGACTCGCCCAGCTCCCCTGCTTCGACAGGATCCGCCGTCTCCGGTCGCAGGCTGCTGGCCGGAATCGTGAGCGTGATCTCGACCGGGGAACGCTCCGGCCGATCACCGCGGAGATAGCCTTGTGCGATCGAGATCAGTGCATCAGCGCGATTGAACGCTCGCTGGGCGGCATCAGCTCGCTGGTGCAGCGCACTCCCGCCGGGCCTCGATGTGGGCTCCCTCACGTCCCGCGATGCCGCGGAATCGCCGATTCCGTCGCTCCCCTCACCAGCAAGGTCCCGTGACAGCGGGTTGACCGCGGCCTCGTGTGGCGGTGCAGCTACCCGCGATGCCGCGGAATCGTCCGCCGGGGAGGCCGGCTCACGGGCGAGCTGCGTCGCCGCATGATTGAGTGTGGCCCAGACCAACTCGGCCTCCTCGGGGTGCAGCACGGCCTCGATCTTGACCATGCCATCTTCGGTATCGCGGCGGCGAACGTGGCGACGTTGCACGTCCCCCACAGGGTGCGGGTCCTGGCCATGACGCTGCACGAGCGCGTACTTGCGCGACAGCTTCTCGAGCTGAGACGCCGGCATGAGCCGCGCGTGATCCAGCAGCAACGTCTCGTTGGCGGGCGTCGCCACGCGCACCAGCGCGCGCACCTTCGAGTACGAGACCTCGCCGCGCCGGAGCGCGTCATCGATCGCTGGGAATTCGGCCAGCCTGCAGGCAACTCGCACGCGCTCCCGCGCAGTGACCAGGTCCTAGCCGACCCGCCAGGACAGCCAGTGCGCGCACGACAGCGCGCCCTGAACATGCCAGCCCCCGCGCTCATCGAACGCGCGCAGATCGGCCAGCAGCCGATGCATGGCTGCATCCAGGTGCGCCGCCTGCTCTGCAATTCGCTCCCCCAGCTGCTCGAGCTCACCGTCCATGACCACTGCATAGCATCTAGGTCTGACACGCCAATGCGAAGCGAGAAATTTCGCTTCCGGGCATTAGGGTGACGCCTCGTCGAGCTACCTCCAAGACCCATGCCAGGATGCATGACAGATCACCAGCAGCAGGTTGTCCGGATTCCGGATGCCATGAGCGAGTTGGCCAATGACGCGGACACGACGTGACATGTCACCTTGTTCGCCAGCGCTGGCGTCCACGTGGGCGCGACCGCGTGACGCCGCGGGAGCCCGTGCCGAGTTACGCGAGGTGCGTGACGTGGATGTCAGCGCTACCTGACGACTCGGCGTTCTCGCGGAAGCCCATCTCTGCTGGAACTACGGAGAGTCTTCGAGAGATCGCCGGCCGGCTTGTGACCGGGCGTGCAAGCAGACCAGGTGCACCTGGACGCCCGCTCACAACCCTGCGCCCCGTGCCAACGCTCCTTTTCCGGATAAATTTTTATCGGAATTCCGCGAGGACCGGAGCGGAGGAGGTCGCGGCGCCGTGTTCGACACGATGATGCGCTTGTCGGGGAGAACGGCTCCTGCGCGACTGGCCGGCGATCGGGCCTGTGCTCAACCAGCGGCCGCCTTCCGGCGTACCTCCGCCTTCGCGGCGAGCGCGGTGACCTGCGCGTTCGCGTAGTGGAGCGATGCGCTCGCCTGCTCCGGGGCCTTCGTGGTCAGCGCCTGGATCCGCCCGAACACGACGCGCTGGCGAGGCGGAGGCCTTGCGCGGCGTGGTCGATGCAATGGATTCGCAGCCGGCGATCTTCGACGCCTTCGCCGATGAAGACGAGGGGGCATGATCCGAACAAGCTCGAGACCGCGCTGCTGCACGACCGGTTCTATGGAGGCCGCGCCCTCGCCGCCGCAGCCACCCGTCGCGCCAACGCCGCAAGGGACCCCGGGGGTAGCGAATCCAGCTCCCACATGCAGGCCGCGTGCTCCAGGGAGCTCCCATCTCGCTGAATGCAGCAGCAATCTGCTCCAAGGACCTCGCGACCTGGTGAGTTCTGCAGAACGCCTGCTCCAGGAGCGCGTGTCTCGCTGACTTTGCGAGCCCCCCCCCCAAGCGCCAGCTTCATGGGAGCTTCCGGAGCGTGCAAGGGTGACCACCCGCACGCTCCCGGACCTGCTTTCCATCTCGGTGCAGCCGGATGCGGTGGCCACCGCTCACGAACCGACCGCTTCGGCCGCCTTCTGTCGGGGGCGACGCCCAAAGCTCACGTTGCCGTCGACCTCGCGAAGTACGGTCAGATCGCAGTGGCCGAAGCCGCTCAGACCCGATGACGCGTTCGAGCAACGGCAGCGAGACCGGCGGGTCGCTGACGATCGTGAGTGAGCCCGTCACCATGCGGGCCCCAAGGCGATGGATACGCACGCGTATCTGGAGGCCGCACAGACCGCGAATGCGCACAGCGTCGCACATCGGGCGATCGACGTGCGCTGATTCGCCGCGTCGCCGTCTTTTTTCGCAATCGGGTGTTTGGATTCTTGGGCCTGCTTCGCCTCAAGGGCATGCAATCGGGCGGCGGGCGAGACCTGACCATGTATCGACTTTACCAATGAAAGCGGCACCATGATTCGACAGCTCGGCATACTGACCTTGGTCACTGTTCTGGTCGGCGGCGTGCAACCTGGACATGCACAACCCCGGCCCTCGTCCCCGACCGCCCAGGCAGTCCTCGACGAGGCCAGCCAACTCAACAAGCGGGTCGACAAACTCCACAGCGAGGGAAAGTTTGGAGAGGCGGTTCCCCTTGCAGAGCGAGCCCTCGCGCTCCGCGAGAAGGCGCTGGGGCCGATGCATCCCGACGTCGCGCAAAGCCTCAATGACCTCGGCATGCTCTACCAGGCCCAAGGCGCGTACCAACAGGCCGAGCCGCTCTTTGTCCGCGCGCTCGACATCCGCGAGAAGGCGCTGGGCCCGATGCATCCCCTCGTCGCGGAGAGCCTCAATAACCTCGGTTTGCTCTGCCGGGACCAAGGCGCGTACCCAAAGGCTGAACCGCTCTTGGTCCGCGGGCTCGAGATCCACGAGAAGGCGCTGGGGCCGATGCATCCTGACGTCGCGACCAGCCTCAATAACCTCGCCTTGCTCTACTGGAACCAAGGCGCGTACCCCAAGGCCGAGCCGCTCTATGTCCGCGCGCTCGATATCCGCGAGAAGACGCTGGGGCCGATGCATCCTGACGTCGCGACCAGCCTCAATAACCTCGCCGTGCTCTACCAGGCCCAAGGCGCGTACCCCAAGGCCGAGCCGCTCTTGGTCCGCGCGCTCGACATCAAGGAAAAGGCGCTGGGGCCGATGCACCCCGATGTCGCGGCCAGCCTCAATGAACTCGCCGAACTCTACCAGGCCCAAGGGACGTACCCCAAGGCCGAGCCGCTCTTGGTCCGCGCGCTCGACATCAAGGAAAAGGCGCTGGGGCCGATGCACCCCGATGTCGCGAACGGCCTCAATAACCTCGCCGGCCTCTACCAGGCCCAAGGCGCATACCCCAAGGCCGAGCCGCTCTTTGGCCGCGCACTCGATATCAAGGAAAAGGCGCTGGGGCCGATGCATCCTGACGTCGCGAACAGCCTCACTAACCTCGCCGGGCTCTACCAGGACCAAGCCGCGTATGCCAAGGCCGAGCCGCTCTTTGTCCGCGCGCTCGATATCCGCGAGAAGGCGCTGGGGCCGATGCATCGCGGCGTCGCGACCAGCCTCAATAACCTCGCGATGCTCTACCGGGCCCAAGGCGCGTACCCCAAGGCCGAGCCGCTCTTGGTCCGCGCGCTCGACATCCGCGAGAAGGCGTTGGGGCCGATGCATCGCGACGTCGCGACCAGCCTCAATAACCTCGCCGGGCTCTACCAGGTCCAAGGCGCGTACCCAAAGGCCGAGCCGCTCTATCTCCGCGCGCTAGACATCCTCGAGAAGGCGCTGGGGCCGATGCATCCCCTCGTCGCGCGCGATCTCAATAACCTTGCCTTGCTCTACCAGGTCCAAGGCGCGTACCCAAAGGCCGAGCCGCTCTTGGTCCGCGCGCTCGATATCAAGGAAAAGGCGCTGGGACCGATGCATCCCGACGTCGCGACCAGCCTCGATAACCTCGCCTCGCTCTACCGGGACCAAGGCGCGTACCCCAAGGCCGAGCCGCTCTTGGCCCGCGCACTCGACATCTTCGAGAAGATGTTGGGGCCGATGCATCCCGACGTCGCGACCAGCCTCCAGAACCTCGCCTTGCTCTACCAGGCCCAAGGCGCGTACCCAAAGACCGAGCCGCTCTTGGCCCGCGCGCTCGCGATCCGCGAGAAGGCGCTGGGGCCGATGCATCCTGACGTCGCGGACAGCCTCAATAACCTCGCCGGGCTCTACCAGGTCCAAGGCGCATACTCCAAGGCCGAGCCCCTTCTGTCGCGTGCCGCTGATATCCGGGAGTTGCAGCTGCGCAGCAACCTTGCCCCCGTGTCGGCGTCGCGCAAGTGGGCGGTGATGACCCTGGTCCAGGGCGAGACCGAGAGACTGGTGTCGTTTCACATGGACGCGTCCCCAAGCAGCCCGCGCGCACTTGAGCTCGCATTGACCACCGTGCTGCGCCGCAAGGGCCGTGTCCTCGATTCGCTTACCGAAACACAGCGCACGCTGCGCGACCACCTCACGCCCCCGCTCCGCGACCAGCTCGATCAGCTCGCCCAGGCCCGGGCCGAGCTCGCCGCGCAACTCTACGCTGCTGCGGGGCAACGCGCTCCCACGCAGCGCGCCGCGTCCGTCGCCACCCTGCGCACACGCATCGACGACCTCGAGGCTGCGCTCAGCGCTGCGAGCGCGGAGTTCCGCGCACAGAACGAACCCGTCACCTTGGCCAGCGTGCAAGCCGCACTGCCGCCGGGCGCGATGCTGGTGGAGTTCGTGCGCTACCACCGCTTCGATGCCCGGGCCCAGCCCTCCCAGCAAGATGAGCGCTATGTCGCCTACCTCGTGACCTCGCACGGTCCGCCCCGCTGGGTCCCCCTCGGCGAAGCCGCGCCGATCGATGTCGCGATCGACGCCGTGCTCGCTGCGCTGCAGGCCCCGGTCCGCACGGATGCCACCAGGGCCGCCCTGCAGCACCTCGATGCCCTCGTGGTGACCCCGTTGTACGACCAGCTGACCGAGGTCTCGCACCTGCTCCTGGCCCCGGACGGCAAGCTCAACCTCGTCCCATTCGAGGCGTTGATCGACGCCCAGGGTCACTACGAGCTCGAGCGCTACCTCGTCAGCTACCTGAGCTCCGGCCGCGATCTGCTGCGACTCGCCGCGCACCGCACGTCCCGATCTCCGGCCGTGATCGTGGCTGGTCCCGACTATGGCCCGCTGCCTGCGCATCCGGCGCCCGGCACGGCGGCGTTCCTGCCGCTCCCCGGTGCCCGCGCCGAAGCGGCCGATCTGGGGAAGTACTTTGCCACTCCGCCGATGACCGACAAGCAGGCGACCAAGGAAGCGCTGGCGGCGCTCGTCGGACCGACGATCCTGCACGTCGCCACCCACGGGTTCTACGCGCGAGATCCGGGCACCACGCGCACCCCTGGATCCGACGGTCCCTCCGCGCCGTCACCTACGGAGTCCGCCCTACGTGCCTCGCGTGACCTGCACGTGGAGATCGACGGCGGCATGTCATCGCTGTCCCCGCCGCCCTCGTCCAGCGACCCGGCCGAAACCCTCGATCGGTCCGGGCTGGCGATGGCCGGCGCCAACCAGGGTGCCGGCGGCATCGTCACCGCGCGCGAGATCGCCGGCTTCGACTGGTGGGGGACCCAGCTGGTCGTCTTGTCGGCATGCCAGACCGGGGTCGGCATGGTCTCGTCGGGCGATGGCGTCTACAGCATGCGCCGCGCGCTGGTGCTGGCCGGGGCCGAGTCCCAGGTCGTGAGCCTGTGGAACGTGAACGACGCCTCGGCGCGCCTGCTGATGCGCGACTACTATGACGAACTGGCACGCGGCACCGGACGGGCCGAGGCGCTGCGCCAGGCCAAACTGCACATGCTGCACCAGCTACGCTATGCGCATCCCTACTACTGGGCTGCATTCATCCCGGCCGGCAACTGGCGCCCGCTGGAGAAGAACACGATCCGCCCACAACGATGAGCCCGACGGCTCCGAGCCAGCCACCGACTGATTCAGAAACAGGAAATCCGAGTTCCGCACAGCGAGCGCCAAATTTCGCGGCCAAACGGCTCCCGTCATGATGGCGAACATCCAAACGGAACTACCACTAGGCGCGACGCTCGTAGGGTTTGCCAGTCACCAGCGCTTCGATTCCGAGACGGAAAGCGACACCATGATTCGACAGCTCATCATACTGACTTTGGTCATTATTATGGTCGGCGACGTGCAACCTGGCCATGCACAACCCCGGTCCTCGTCTCCGGCCTCCCAGGCAGTCCTCAACGAGGCCAGCCAACTCAACAAGCGGGCTGAGAAGCTCTACAGCGAGGGGAAGTTTGGAGAGGCGCTTCTCCTTGCGGAGCGAGCCCTCGCGCTCCGCGAGAAGGCGTTGGGGCCGATACATTCCGAGGTCGCGCAAAACCTCAATGCCCTCGGCGTACTCTACCAGGCCCAAGGCGCGTACGCCAAGGCCGAGCCGCTCTTGGTCCGTGCCCTCGATATCCGCGAAAAGGCGCTGGGGCCGATGCATCCCGACGTCGCGGAGAGTCTCAATAACCTCGCCGTGCTCTACCAGGCCCAAGGCGCGCACGCCAAGGCCGAGCCGCTCTATGTCCGCGCGCTCGACATCCGCGAGAAGGCACTGGGGCCGATGCATCCTGACGTCGCGCAAAGCCTCAATAACCTCGCGCTACTCTACAAGTTTCAAGGCGCGTACCCCAAGGCCGAGCCGCTCTATGTCCGCGCGCTCGACATCAACGAGAAGGCGCTGGGGCCGATGCATCCTGACGTCGCGCAAAGCCTCAATGGCCTCGCGATGCTCTACCAGGCCGAAGGCGCGTACCCCAAGGCCGAACCGCTCTATGTCCGCGCGCTCGACATTCGCGAGAAGGCGCTGGGGCCGATGCATCCTGACGTCGCGCAAAGCCTCAATAACCTCGGCGGGCTCTACCAGACCCAAGGCGCGTACCCAAAGGCCGAGCCGTTCTATGTCCGCGCGCTCGGCATCCGCGAGAAGGCGCTGGGCCCAATGCATCCCCTCGTTGCGGCCGGCCTCAATAATCTCGCCTTGCTCTACCAGGACCAAGGCGCGTACCCAAAGGCCGAACCACTTTATGTCCGCGCCCTCGGCATCACCGAGAAGGTGCTGGGGCCGATGCATCCCAACGTCGCGGCCGGCCTCAATAACCTCGCCTTGCTCTACCAGGACCAAGGCGCGTACCCCAAGGCCGAGCCGCTCTATGTCCGCGCGCTCGACATTCGCGAGAAGGCGCTGGGGCCAATGCATCCCGACTTCGCGGAGAGCCTCAATAACCTCGCCGGGCTCTACCGGGCCCAAGGCACGTACCCCAAGGCCGAGCCACTCTTGGTCCGCGCGCTCGACATCAGCGAGAAGGCGCTGGGGCCGATGCACCCTGACGTCGCACTAAGCCTCAATAACCTCGCCGAGATCTACCAGGCCCAAGGCGCGTACCCCAAGGCCGAGCCACTCTTGGTCCGCGCGCTCGACATCAACGAGAAGGCGCTGGGGCCGATGCATCCTGGCGTCGCGCTAAGCCTCCAAAACCTCGCCGAGTTCTACCAGGCCGAAGGCGCGTACCCCAAGGCCGAGCCGCTCTATGTCCGCGCGCTCGACATCACCGAGAAGGCGCTAGGGCCGATGCATCCCTTCGTCGCGAGCAGCCTCAATAGCCTCGCCGGGCTCTACAAGGCCGAAGGCGCGTACCCAAAGGCCGAGCCACTCTTGGTCCGCGCGCTCGACATCCGCGAGAGGGCGCTAGGGCCGATACATCCCGACGTCGCGACCAGCCTCAATAACCTCGCCTTCCTCTACCAGGCCCAAGGCGCATACCCAAAGGCCGAGCCGCTCTTTGTCCGCGCTCTCGACCTCTTCGAGAAGGCGCTCGGGCCGATGCATCCCGACGTCGCGACCAGCCTCAATAACCTCGCGATGCTCTACAAGCTTCAAGGCGCGTACCCAAAGGCCGAGCCGCTCTATGTCCGTGCGCTCGACATTTACGAGAAGGCGCTGGGGCCGTTGCATCCTGCCGTCGCGCAAAGCCTCAATAACCTCGCCTCGCTCTACCAGGCCCGAGGCGCATACCCCAAGGCCGAGCCCCTTCTGTCGCGTGCCGCCGACATCCGGGAGTCGCAGCTGCGCAGCAACCTCGCTCCCCTCTCGGCGTCGCGCAAGTGGGCGGTGATGACCCTCGTCCAGGGCGAGACTGAGAGGCTGGTGTCGTTTCACGTCGACTCGTCCCCGAGCAATCCGCGCGCACTCGAGCTCGCATTGACCACCGTGCTGCGCCGCAAGGGCCGTGTGCTCGATTCGCTCACCGAAGCGCAGCGCACGCTGCGCGACCACCTCACGCCCCCGCTCCGCGACCTGCTCGATCAGCTCGCCCAGGCCCGGTCCGAACTCGCCGCGCAGCTCTATGCCCCCGCGGGGCAACGCGCCTCCCCGCAGCGCCCCGGGGCCATCGCGACCCTGCGCACACGCATCGATGACCTCGAGGCTGCGCTCAGCGCTGCGAGCGCGGAGTTCCGTACGCAGAACGAACCAGTCACCTTGGCCAACGTGCAAGCCGCATTGCCGCCGGGCGCCATGCTGGTCGAATTCGTGCGCTACCACCGCTTCGATGCGCGGGCCCAGCCCTCCGAGCAAGAGGAGCGCTATGTCGCCTATCTCGTGACCTCGCACGGTCCGCCGCACTGGGTCCCCCTCGGAGAAGCCGCGCCGATCGACGCCGCGGTCGATGCCGTGCTCGCCGCGCTGCAGACCCCGGTCCGCACGGAGGCCACCAGGGCCGCACTGCAGCACCTCGATGCCCTCGTGGTGACGCCGTTGCGCGACCAGCTGGCCGGGGTCTCGCACCTGATCCTGGCCCCGGACGGCAAGCTCAACCTCGTGCCATTCGAGGCGTTGATCGACGCCCAGGGCCACTACGAGCTCGAGCGCTACCTCGTCAGCTACCTGAGCTCCGGTCGCGATCTGCTGCGGTTTGCTGCGCACCGCGCGCCCCGATCTCCGGCCGTGATCGTGGCGGATCCCGACTATGGCCCGCGGCCTTCGCATCCGGCGCCCGGCACGGTGGCGTTCCTGCCGCTCCCCGGCGCGCGCGCCGAAGCGGCGGACCTGGGGAAGTACTTTGCCATTCCGCCGGTGACCGACAAGCAGGCGACCAAGGAAGCGCTGGCGGCGCTCGTCGGACCGACGATCCTGCACGTCGCCACCCACGGGTTCTACGCGCGAGATCCGGGCACCACGCGCGCGTCCGCGTCGCGCGATCCCTCCGCCCCGCCATCTACGGCGTCCGCCTCACGTGCTCCGCGTGGCATCTACGTGGACATCGACGGCGGTATGTTCCCGCCGCCCCCGTCCCGCGACCCGGCCGAAGCCCTCGATCGGTCCGGGCTGGCGATGGCCGGCGCCAACCAAGGTGCCGGCGGCATCGTCACCGCGCGCGAGATCGCCGGCTTCGACTGGTGGGGGACCCAGCTGGTCGTCTTGTCGGCATGCCAGACCGGGGTCGGCATGGTCTCGTCGGGCGATGGCGTCTACAGCATGCGCCGCGCGCTGGTGCTGGCCGGGGCCGAGTCCCAGGTGGTGAGCCTGTGGAGTGTGAACGACGGGTCGACGCGCGTGCTGATGCGCGACTACTATGAGGAGCTGGCCCGCGGCACCGGACGCGCCGAGGCGCTGCGGCGTGCCAAGCTGCACATGCTGCACGAGCCACGCTATGCGCATCCCTACTACTGGGCTGCGTTCATCCCGGCCGGCGACTGGCGACCGCTGGACAAGGACACGATCCGTCCACAAAGCCGCACTCCATGACCAAACTGGCTCCGGACGGTTCAGGTCGCTGCCGGCTGGGCGACCTGCCCGCGCAGCCAGGTCGCACCGGGCGCCGCGAGGCCTGCCGCCGCCGCGCGATGGCGGGCGGCGACCGGCGGCTGGTCCTGCGCATCGGCGATCCGCGCCGCGTAAAGGTGGGCGATCGCGCGGGTCGCGCTGCCGGCGCGGATGTCGTCGATGACCCGCGCGAACAGCGGCGAGGCGGTGTCGAGCTCGCCGTCGCGCCAGGCGATCTGGCCCTCGGCAAGCCAGGCCAGCGCCGGCGCACGCGGGGCATCGACGAGGTGGCCGCGGGCCTCGGCGGCGGGCCGGCCGAGCTCGACCAGGGCGCAGATCCGCACCGCGGACGCGAGCGGCTGGAGCTCCGGGCCCGGGCGGGCGCCCTCGAGCGTGGCCAGCGCGTCGGCGAACTCGCCGCGCAGCTCGTGGGCCAGCGCACGGGCGACCAGGAACCGCGCGCGATCGGCGGGCCCGCGCTTGCGCGGCAGGTGGCGATCGGCGAGCTCGAACAGCCTCACCGCGTCGCCGACGCTGAGCGCGCGGGCCAGCCCGGCGGTCTCGGTCAACCCGCGGAACACGAACCACACCACGAGCACGAACACGAGGCCGACCCCCATCCAGGCCTTGCCGGTATTGTTGGTCTCCGAGGTCGCGGCGAGGAACACGTAGGCCAGCGTCATCATCACCGGCACCGCCCAGCGCGACAGGATCCGCCAGATCCGATCGATCAGATCGCGATCCGGAAGCTCGTGATCCGGAAGGCCCGTCTCGGGCAAGGAGCGATCCGAGCGCGCGACCCTTTGCGCCACCTTGGACCTCGGGGCCGTCACTTCGGGCCGCGGAGGTGGCGCGCGATCCGCATCGCGCACTCGAGCGCCTGCTCGTAGTTGAGGCGCGGATCGACGCGGCTCTTGTACGCGCGCTCGAGATCGACGTCGGCCAGGCCGCGCGCGCCGCCGGTGCACTCGGTGACGTCCTCGCCGGTCAGCTCGATGTGCACGCCGCCCAGCCGCGAGCCGAGCTCGGTGTGGAGCGCGAAGCTCTGCTCGAGCTCGTCGACGATCTTGTCGAACCGCCGCGTCTTTATGCCGCCCGCGGTGGTCTCGGTGTTGCCGTGCATCGGATCGCAGATCCACAGGACCTCGCGGCCGGCGCGCCGCACCGCCTCGACGAGCGCCGGCAGCTTGGCGGCGACCTGCGCCGCGCCCATGCGGGCGATCAGGGTGATCCGGCCGGGCTGCTGCTCGGGATCGAGCGCGCCGAGCAGGCCGAGCAGCCACTCGGTGGTCATCGCGGGGCCGATCTTGATCCCGAGCGGGTTCCGGATCCCGCGGAAGAACTCGACGTGCGCGCCGTCGAGCTGCGCGGTGCGCATACCGATCCACGGGAAGTGGGTCGACAGGTTGTACCAGCCGGGCCGGCGCGGCACGCGGCGGGTCTGCGCCTGCTCGTACGGCAGCGCGAGCGCCTCGTGGCTGGTGAACACGTCGACCCGGCGCAGGACCTCGCTCTCGACGCCGGTGATCGCCGACACGAAATCGAGCGACTCGCGGATCGAGTCGACGATGCGCTCGTACTGCGATGCGTTCGGCGTGCCCTTCGCGAACGAGACATCCCAGTACTCGGGGTGGTGCAGATCGGCGAAGCCGCCCTCGACCAGCGAGCGGATGAAGTTGAGCGTGAGGCCGGCGCGCTCGTAGGCCCGCAGCATCAGCGTGGGATCGGGCTCGCGGTCGGCGGCGGTGAACCCGTCGCGGTTGATGATGTCGCCGCGGTACGCCGGCAGCGTGACCCCGCCGCGGGTCTCGACGTCGGCCGACCGGGGCTTGGCGTACTGGCCGGCGATCCGGCCGATCCGGACCACCGGCTTGCGCGTGCCGTGCACCAGCACCAGCGACATCTGCAGGAGGATCTTCAGCTGCGCGGCGATCGGCTCGGAGCGGCAATCGTCGAAGCTCTCGGCGCAATCACCGCCTTGCAGGACGAACGCGTCCCCGCGCGCGGCCCGGCCGAGCTCGGTGCGCAGCTGCTCGATCTCCCACGAGGTCACCAGCGGCGGCAGCCGGCCGATCTCCTCGATCACGCGCGCCAGCGCGACCTGATCGGCGTAGGCCACCTGCTGCTGCGCGGGCCGGCTCGTCCAGCTGCCGGGAGCCCAGTCGAGCGCTTCTGCGGGTACGAGGGTCATTCGGCCGGCTCCTTGTCCGTGGTCTTGCCGCTACACAGGACGGGGCGCTTGCCCTGGTAGTCGAGCCGCGGCGTGGTCGCCGAGTAGAGCCGCGCAGGATCGATCGTCGCCCTGGGCGTGGCCTTCCATCCGCGCAGCACCTCACCGACCCCCTCGCGGATGATCGTGTCGGTCGCATGGACCGCGCCGTCGGGCAGCTTGAGCCGGCCGATCACGCCGTCGCCTCCGGACGCCAGAAAATCGCTCGTCGCGAGCTTGTACCGGGTGCCCTCGCCGAGCGGCTTGCCCGCCACGGCGATCTGCACGTCGAGCTTGTCGGCCTTGCAGCGCGCCTTCGCCGTGAGCCCGCCCCACGACAGGAAGGCACCGCCGTGCTGGAGGTTGGACGTGACCAGCTTGCGCAGATCCTTGCCGGTGATGTCGACGATGGCGAACCGGTTGTCGAACGGCAGCGCCTCGAACAGCTGGCCGTAGGTCAGCTCGCCGGCCGGTAGATCGGCGCGCAGGCCGCCGCCGTTGGTCAGCGACACCTGGGCGTCGGTGCGCGCGGCGAGCATCAGATCGCAGAACCAGTTGCCCTCGGCTGACTCGGTGGTGTGCGCCCGGGTGACGACCTGGGTCAGGGTGATGCCGAGCTTCTCCTGGCGGCGCTCGCCGGCGCGCACCAGCGCCACATCGACGATCTCCTGGATCTGGGGATCGGCGACCACGGGCTTGCCCTCGTACTCACCCGGCGCACACGCCGCGACCGGAGCCGGATTCCCGTGGCTGTCGAGCGCGCACAGCAAGTGCGGCCTGGCGATGTGCGCGTCGGTCACCCGGCCGTCCGGACTGATCTGCAGGTCGACCCGACCGAACGCGCGGCCCGAGGCGGCCGATTCGATCACCGCGATGCCGTCGAGCCGGTGCGCGATCACCGCGTGGGTGTGGCCGGCGACGATCACGTCGACCAGGCCCCGGGGCAGCCCCCCGGGCGTGCCGGGGAGCAGCTTGAACAGCTCCTCGGTCTTGTCGCAGGACGACGCGTCGTCCGGATGATCGAAGTCCTTGCAGCTCGAGCCGATGTGCATCGTCGCGACGATCACCTGCGCCCCCTGCGCGCGCAGCGCCCGGGCTTCTGCGGCGATCGCCGGCGCGGGCGAGGTGACCCGGAGGCCCACGAAGTTGGCCGGCATCGTCGTGTACGGCGTCGACTCGGTGCTCGCGCCGATGATCCCGATCTTGATCCCGGCGACCTCCACCATCGTCGATGCCGGCATGTTCGGCCACGCGATGCGCGCGCCGCTCGCCGCGTCGATGATGTTCGAGACCACGAACGGAAACTTCGCCTCGCGCGCGCGGGCCTTGAGCGCCCCGCGCGGGTCGTCCTGGCTGGTCGCCACGGTCACCGCCGGCCCCTCGGGGCCGTAGTCGAACTCGTGGTTGCCGATCGCCGCCGCGGCATAGCCGAGCGCGTTGTAGGCGCGCACGACGTCGGCGCCCTCGGCGAGGTTGGACTCGAGCGTGCCCTGAAACATGTCGCCGGCATCGACGAGCAAGACCCCGCCGCCGTCCGCCGCGCGGGCCGCCCGGAGGTTCCCCACGAACCCCGCGAACAGCGGCAGCCGCTCGAGCGCGCCGTGCAGATCGTTGGTGCCCACGATCGAGATCGTCACGGCCCGCCGCTGGACCGGGGGGGACACGCTGGGGCGGGCGGTCGCTGAGGCGCCGGGGCGGGCGCTCGCAGGGACGACGGGGTGGTCGTTCACAGGTGTGGC
This sequence comes from Cumathamnion decipiens, assembly GCA_032356425.1. Taxonomy (NCBI): domain Eukaryota; phylum Rhodophyta; class Florideophyceae; order Ceramiales; family Delesseriaceae; genus Cumathamnion; species Cumathamnion decipiens. Next base: position 37,987 of record JAUKWE010050259.1, on the reverse strand, counting down.
GGGGTGCGAGCAAGCCACCAGGAACCACACGCAGAGCAAGGCCAGCTTCATGGAATGCCACTCTACCCCGGATCATCGCGGTGGTCGCCGATGCGCTCCGCCGTGCTAAGCCGTGCAGCTATGCTGGCGTGCAGGTCGGTCGACCACCCCCCGCCCGAGCGCAACATCCTTCGTAACATGCGCCTCATTCGGCACAGTTCCGCCGCGTGACGCCCGCTCGGGCTGAATAATCGGGGGTAGACTTCGTCCAGTTTTGGTTCAGGAGGGATTGATGCGTTCTCAATTACATCGAGTACTCGTATCGACAGGGCTCGCGGCTGCGACCCTGCTCGGCACCGCGTCGGCTTCATTCGCGCAAGTTCGCGATCACCGTCATGATATGCCCCCGCCACAGGCCGAGGCAGCGCCTCGCGAAGCACCGCCGACACCGCGCGAAGAGCGCCACGAAGCACGGCGCGACGGCTTCGTGTGGGTGGGCGGGCGCTGGGACTGGCGCCGGCGCGAGCACAAATGGGACTGGGTCGGCGGCCACTGGGAGCGCGAGAAGCGTGGCCACAAGTGGCGCGAGGCGCGCTGGGAGCAGCACGGTGACGAGTGGGTCCTGGCCGACGGCGGCTGGATCCAGGTCGATGTCCGCCCGACCCAGGCGCCGCCGGCGCCGCGCGAGGAGCGGTTCGAGGCCCGCCCCGGCTTCGTCTGGGTGCGCGGTCGCTGGGACTGGCGCGACGGCAACTGGGCGTGGGTCGATGGTCACTTCGAGCGCGAGCGCGCCGGCAAGCGATGGCGCGAGGCACAATGGGAGCAGCGCGACGGCGCCTATGTCCTCGTCGACGGCGACTGGATCGACGCGCCGGTCGCGCGGTTCCCGACCGCCGCGCCACCGGCACCGCGCGACGAGCGGCCCGGCGCGCGTCCCGGCTTCGTGTGGACCCGCGGCCGGTGGACCTGGCAGAACGGCAACTGGGACTGGACCCCCGGCCACTGGGAGCGCGAGCGCGCGGCGCAGCGCTGGAACGAAGGCCGCTGGGAGCTCCGCGGCGATCACTGGGAATGGATCGAAGGCGGCTGGGGCGAGGTCCCCAAGTACCCGCCGCTCGATCAGCCGCCGCCGCCACCGCAGCGCGATGATCTCCGCGCCGACGTCGGCTTCGTCGTGTTGCCGGGCCACTGGGCCTGGGAGAACGGTCAGTATGTCTGGTCCAAGGCGCAGCGCTCGCGCGTGCAGCCCGGCATGCACTATCAGCCCGGCCAGTGGTTGCAGCGCGACGGGCACTGGATCTGGACCAACGGCAACTGGATCCAGAACACCACACCCCCGCCCCCGCCGCCGCCCGTGACCTCGCCCCCGTTCAACCCGGGCCCCGCGGCAGGTCCGTCATCGCCGCCACCGCCACCGCGCGACGAGCGCGTCGATCCGCGCGACGGGTTCGTCTGGGCCCGCGGCCACCACGAGTGGCGGGGCAACCAGTATGAATGGATCCCCGGTCACTGGGAGCGGCAACGCGCGAGGCTGACCTGGTACGACGGCCGCTGGGAGCAGCGCGGCAACATCTGGGTCTACACCGAGGGTGGCTGGCGCTAGCCGGTCAGAACTTCCGCACGAACAGCGGCAGCCGTAGCTCGACGCCGTAGTCGCCGTGATACTCGGCCGGCGACATCTCGAAGGACGGGAGCTCGAGGCGCATCGAGTGGCCGTGGAAGCCGAGATCGATGCGCGCATGGATGTGGGCGTTGATGTCGTCGAACTGGATGTCACCGTCGAACCGGAACGCCAGTAACCCGACCTCGCCGGCGCCGACGCGAACGTGGGCATGGCGCCGGCGGCCGTCGATGGTCAGCTGGAACATGTCGTGGCTCAGGAGGTCGAGGTGCCGCCCGAGCTCGTTGCCGAGCTGCGTGAGCCGGTCGGTGATCTGGTCCTCGAGCGACAGGCCGTGACCGTCCGGCACGCTCGGCCAGCGATTGCTGAGCAACACGGTGGGATCGGCGGCGGCGAGCCTGGTCGCCGTGACGAGCACCGCGAGCCCGGCCATCGATCGCATGGCGAGCATGATGGATCCGGCGGCCGGTGCACTTCTGTCAGCAAGGCTACCAAACGCGTGCTACGCACGTGGACATGAAGCGCGCTGTCGTGTTCGTGACGCTGGTCGCCGCGCTCGGCGCCGCGTGCAAGAAGGCCCCGGACGCTACCGTGGCCGCCACGCCTGCCACCCCGGCAGCGGTCACCCCGGCCCTGGCCGCCGCCGGATCCGCGCATCCGGGCGCGGGCACCGCCGATCCGCTCCCGCACCCCTTGTTCTGGTCGGTGGAGAAGGCCGGCAAGACGACCTACTTCCTCGGCACGATGCACGCCGGCATCGACGCCGAGGCCCGGCTGCCGGCGATCGTCTGGACCAAGCTCCACGCCGCGAAGACCTTCGCGATGGAGGCCGATCTCGACGATCCCGCGGCCGCCTCGCTGCTCGAGCCGACCGCGAGCTCGCTCCGCCACGACCTCGGTGACGGCTACTGGAAGAAGCTCGAGGACGCGATGGGCCCGAGCGTGGCCAGCGCGCTCGACCACCTGCCGCCGATGGTCCCCGCCGCGGCGCTGGCGATGCGCGGCCTGCCGCCGACCCCGGCGATGGACAAGGTGCTCTCGACGCGCGCGGCCGGCGAGCACAAGCAGCTGGTGTTCCTCGAGCCGGTCACCCGCCAGCTCGCGCTCCTGGGCAAGTGGATGGACGTCAAGGCGCTCAAGATGATCCTCGACGAGCTCCCCGAGGGCGAGCAGCACGCCCGGGCCATGCTCGCCGCCTACATCGAGGGAGACGAGCCGGCGATCGTCGCGCTCAGCGATGGCGAGAAGGCCGACGCGCTCCACCACGGCTACACCGCCGCCGAGTACGACCAGGAGATGAACGAGATGCTCTACAACCGCAACGCGTCCTGGATCGATGCCATCGAGAAGCTCCACGCCGAGGGCGGCGGCTTCGTCGCGGTCGGGGCGCTGCACCTGATCGGTCCGCGCAGCGTGCTCGCGCTCCTGGCCCACAAGGGCTACCAGGTGACGCGCGTCGCGCCGTGATCGCGCCGATCTGGCCATGAAGATCCCATGGTGGCCGAAAATGAGGGATTGTTCACCTTGGCCTGTCTCGGTCATACTCGCAGGCCTTGGAGGCTCTCGATGCGTCATGCTGTCTTCGCGGCCGCGGTTTGTGTGCTGATCCTGGCAGGAGGCTGCCAGAGCGACCCGGGGGCCCCCGATGACGTCCTGATCGGACAGTACTCGCTCACCTGGGGGCCGGTGGCGGTGGCGCCGGCCCAGGAGTCGACGCAGTGCATCTGGCTGCGGCTGTCGAACGACACCGAGATCAAGGTGCACCAGCTGCACAACGTCCTCGGCGCGAGCTCGCACCACCTGATCGTCTACAAGGACGACATGGACACGACCGAGCAGCCGACCCCGGTGCCGTGTCAGCCGTTCACCGGCGCGCTGAACACGACCGGCAAGATCTTTCCGGTCATGATCACGCAGAAGCACGACGACGAGCTGACGCTGCCCAACGCCGTCGCGTACACGCTGGCGCCGCATCAGATGATCAAGATCGAGATGCACTACCTGAACACCACCGACGCCCAGACCCAGGCGACCGCGACGGTCGATTTCTTCGCCGCGGAGCCGGCGGGGATCCGCGACGAGGCGAACATCCTGTTCATCGGCACGCCGGACATCACGCTCGCACCGAACGCGATGACCGAGGTCCACGAGTTCTTCAACCCGATGCGGGCCTCGCTCGATCTCACCACGGCGAAGTTCTTTGCCATCACCGGCCACACCCACAGGCTCGGCGTGGACGTCGAGGTCGGAATCGCAGACACGCCGACCAGCGCGGTCACCTCGGTCTATGCGCCGGCCGCGTTCCTGTGGAGCGAGCCGGAGACGACGACGCACAAGCCGGAGTTCCAGGTGTCGATCGCGGGCGGGTTCGACTTCACCTGCCGTTACTACAACTCCACCAGCGGGATGGTCCGGTTCGGCGAGTCGGCGAACAACGAGATGTGCTTCTTCTGGGCGTACTACTACCCGTCCCAAGGCTCGCACCTCTGCGTGCACACCACCTACCTCGGCGGCCTCGATCTGTGTTGCCCGGACGCCGGTGCGGCGCTGTGTGATCTCGTCAACTCGGGCGGCAAGCCGTAGCCGGTCAGTTGGCCGCGGCGAGGGGCTGGCTCGTGCGGCTCGGCAGGAGCGCGAGCATGATGCGGGCGACGCGGGCCGTGTCGCCGGCGCTCTCGGCGCTCGCCGGGAAGATCTGGTGCGCGTGCCACAGCGCGAGGCCGGTGTGGTTATCGACGAGCGTCATCTCGAGGTACATCTGGGACGCGCCGCCGTCGTGGGGCAGCGCCGGATCTTCGCCCCAGTCGGGCGTCGACAGGGCGACGTCGACGGCGGTGCGGCCGAACGCATCGATGACCCCGGCGGCGACGCTCGCGCCGTGGTGGAGGTGCTCGACCCCGCGGCTGGCGGTGAACGCACCGTGCCCGGCGAAGCCGCCGGCCGCGCCGGCGACGTGTCCGCCGCCGCTGCCACCGCTGCCACCGCCGTGACCGCCGTGACCATGCGACGACTTGCTACCGCTCTCGATGAGCGCGATGATCGCGACCACGCTGATGACGAGCAGGGCGATCATGACGCCCTCGGCGACCTGCTCGCCGGCGCTGTCGCGATGCTTCGCGACGTAGCCCCAGCCGCCGACGTACAGGGTCGCGTCGGCGCCGGTCGTCGTGCCCAGGCGTGCAGGCAGGAAGGGCACCGGCAGTTGCCCTGGGTGCTCGGTCGCCGCGGCGCCATAGCGCCCCAGCGAGCCGACCGTGGCGAGCAGATCGTCCCGGGTGAGCGCGTTACCGCCGGGGAAGTCGCCGTTCCAGTCGATCATCGCGCCGACCGCGTAGTTGCGCTTGGCGAGCGTCTCGAGGGCAACGTTCATCAGGTTGACCTCGGTGCCCGCGCGTAGCTCGGCGAGGTTGACGTTGTAGCCGGGCTCGGCCCACAGCTGGAGATCGAGCGGCAGGACGTCGATGGTCGCGATCTCGCCCTGGGTGGCAAACGCCTGGGTCGAGATCGCCACGGGACGAGCGGGCCAGGGCCGATCGCCGGCACAGCCGGCGGCCAGGACAGCGGTCGTGGTGGCGGAAGCTACGAGGGTGCGCAACACGCAAGAGGGAGCAGCAACCGCCGTTCCAACCCGGCCCCGGCCAGGTTCCCGGGACTTCGAGGCTTCCTGGTTGTCGCACCGCAACCACAGTGTGAGCCAGGACCACGTTTGGCCGGGTCTCCGGTCAGGGTGCCCCGCGCGCGCGAAGCAACCTGCCGGCGGCGGCGAGCGCGGCCTGGGGGATCTCGTGCCCTCCGAGGAACGGCTGCCAGTCGACCGCGGCCCCGGCGGCGACGAGCCGCTCGCGCAGCACCTCGGCGACGCTGAACGGCAGGAGGCCGTCGTGACGGCCATGCGACAGCATCACGGGGACGCCCGCGAGCGACGCCATCCGCGGCTGCCACGCGGCCTCGGCGATCAGCGTGCCGGACATGAGGAGGAGCCCGGCCGGCGGCGCGTCGCGGTGCAGGGCGACGTCGAGCGCGAGCATCGCGCCCTGAGAGAACCCACCGAGCACGAGCTGGTGGCCGGCGATCGAGAACCGCGCCTGCAGCTGATCGAGGAGCCGCATCACGTGGCCGCGCGCCTCGGGGAGGCCATCGGGGATCTCGTCGCGCCGATCGCGCGGGGCGCCGCGGCGGAGCTCGTCCTCGAGGCGCGCGAGGTCGAGCAGCCACCACGCCCGCGCATCGCCGTAGAGGCCGCCGAGCTCGAGCGGCGCTTCGGGACACACGAACCGGACCGGCGCGTCGATCGCATCGGCGAGCCCGACCAGATCATCGCCGGGCGCGCCGAAGCCGTGGAGCAGGACGCAGGTCGTGGCCGCCTCCGGAGGACCGACGATGCGCGTGGTCAAGCCTGCGATCTCGAGACGGTTCTGTGGCACCCGGCGAGAATGGCATGGCCGCGCGAACGGCACCATCCTCGGGTGATCGCGCCGTGATCCTCGCGCTCCATCTCGTGGGGCAGCGGGAACGCCCCGAAGTGGCCCCAGTCGCCGGTCGTGATCTCGTCGCCGGTGGCCGACGCGAGCAGCTTGGCGGCGCCCCAGCTCGGCGATCACCGGCTGGTAGTTCGCCAACACGTTATGATCGGTCGAGACGATCATGTCGACCCCGTCGGCGACGAACTCGTAGACCCGATCGCGCATCGGCACGCGCGAGTCGGGCGAACTCGCGGCGTGGACGTGAAGTCCGCCGACGCCCAGCCCGACGTGTCGACGACGTGCCGGAGCCGCGCGTGGAGCTCGGCGCCGGCCCCGGGCAGCACGATCCGCTGGGTCGCGATCGTCCACTCGGGCCCGCGGCTGGCCGTGACGTCGTAGCTGCCGGTGGCGATCCCCACCACCCCGACCCCGCCGAGCGAGAACACGCGGTTGTAGGCGGCGAGCTGGGTGCCGTCCTCGCGGCCGATGTCGCCGTGCGAGAGCCCCGGATCGGGCGTGGACTTGACGCCGCTGAACGTCAGCTTGCCGGGCATGCGCTGCCCGGTCGCGTCGTCGATGATCCGTACGACAGCCCGCCCTGCTCGGGGGTTCGGCGCTTTCGATCAGTCCAGCAAATGAACATTGCCGCCCCATGATTGACCATCCTTCGACGAGCACGCCAGGAGATCGTCGCTGCTATTGTTGGCCACAAACGTCAACCAGGCGTTGTCATGGAACATGGCCAGCGACGGCGCGGCCTTGCTCAGTTGGTGGACCTGGGCATTGCGCGACCAGCTCACACCGTCGGATGAAGAGCAGACGAGGATGTCGGCATGGTTGTCGGCGATGAATGCCATCCAGAGCTGGTTGCGGAACACGGCCAGCGACGGGGCGAACTTGCTCAGCTGGTGGACCTGGGTGTTGCGCGACCAGCTCACCCCGTCACCGGACGAGCACACCAGGATGTCGTCGCTACGGCTGTCGGCGACGAACGCCATCCAAAGCCGGTCGTGAAACACGGCCATCGAAGGTGCGGTCTTGCTCAGTTGATGGGCCTGGGTGTTGGGCGACCAGTTGACGCCGTCGGCGGATGAGCACACAAGAAGGTTGTCGCTGCTATTGTTGGCGACGAACGCCATGTAGAGTCGTTTGTGAAATGCGGCCAGCGACGGTGCGGCCTTGCTCAGCTGATGAACCTGCGTGCTGGGCGACCAGCTCACGCCGTCGCTGGAAGAGCAGACGAGAAGGTTGTTGCTGCTGTTGTTGGCGACGAATGCCATCCACAGCTTGTCATTGAACACCGCGAGGGACGGCGCGGCCTTGCTTGATTGGAGCGCCCGGGTGTTGGACGACCAGTGCGTGCCGTCGCCAGAGGAGCAGACAAGGATGTCGTTGCTGCTGTTGTCGGCGATAAACGAGATCCAGAGCTTCCCTTTGAAGCTGGCCAGGGACGGCGCGAACTTGCTCCGCTGATGCGGGACCTCGGGTTCGCCGCGCCGGTGAACGCATACGATCATGCCGAGCGGGATCGCAAACAGCAGCTTGACGCCGCGCGCGTTGGAACGCTCGTTCATGTCGTAGATATATTTCATCTGTGCTTCGATTGCGATTGCCGCCAGCGCGGCCCACGGAGTTCCGAATGCGTTGAGCACTTGGTTGATACATTGCCTCGCGAGCGGCCCGGTGAATGTCTTTGCCTCGGAGTAGTCCAGGATGATCCAGTAACCGTACGGGATGCCCAAGACTTTTTCTTCCTGATATGACGCCATTGTCTCTCTCCTGATTGTTGCGGCGATGTGCCGGTTGCTCCAGATCCGGGCTCGATGACCGACGAGACGCGGGGGCATGCAAGTGGCGAACCGTACGCCTCTCGGGGATTCGACGTCGGCACACGCAAAGCGTGCGTCATGCATCCAGGTGGAGGAATGCGCAGAGGCTGCGCATCCTGCTGAACTTAACGAAATCGGTGCGCGAGAATGGGCGGCGAAACCGACCTTCGCACCCGCTCGCGACCCACTCCAGGGCCAGTTCGACTGGGAAGACCCCGCATAGCCGCACGAGCCAACGACGACCGCCCGTCCGTCGCCATGGCCACGTCCGTCCTTGCGCCGCCCAGCTGTGACCACCATGACGCTCGCCGGGTCTCCCCACACGCTGGCGCCGGCCACTTCCCGCGAGCCTGCCAAGGTCGCCGCCAGCAAAAGGCCGTTTGTTCGTCCTAGCCCTTCCACTGTAGCAGATCATATATGATCTGCTACGATTCATGGATGCTCGTAGCAGATCATATATTGGCTGCTAACATCTCCTCCCCGTCGGGGGCCTCGCGCGGACTGGCCGCGCGCGCGCCCGCAGGTTGGAGGCGAACCTCAGCCAGGAGGGGCTCGCGACGCGCGCCGGGATCAGGTGAAGGCCGCGGTGGATCGCTGGCCCGAGCTCGCCGCCGCCGCCGCCGTCTCGCGTGCCGGCCAGGCGGACATCGATGTCCGCTTGAACGGGCCGCGGCCGGCGCCGAGGAAGCGAGCCGCCGCCGCGGTCGGCGCACGGGGCAGAACACCGAGCGCCGCCTGCCACGGTAGACGGCGGTGCCGCGGCGGCATGTACCGCGGAGACACCAAACAGCTGGCCGGCACGGCTGCTCCTGGAACTCGGTAGTCCACCGCCGCCGCAACCAGCATCGCCCCGCGCTACAGACGCGTCTCCCATGTGAGGCCCTCGCCGCGACGTCGACGTCGCGGCTGATCCATGCCAAGATCGTTGGATGAAGCTGGTGGTGGTGGGTGTGTTTGTGATGGTGTCTGGATGCATGTCGCCGGTGATGCGGTTCGGCGGTGGCAAGTCCGCACACGAGGCGCAGCAGGAGGAGTACGGGCGGGTGACGCCCACCTCGTTCGCTGGCCATCACGAATGGGCGGGTGAGATCAGCACCGCGAGGATCCGCGTGTGGGCCGACGACGCGTACCGGGCGCAGAACCTCCACTGGGAGCAGACGATCCAGGACCGGGTCGAGGCCGCCAACGAGGTGCTCGCGGCGACGTTCGGGGTGCGGCTCGTCGCCGACTACCGCGTCTGGCAGCGGCACGCACCGGGTGAGTCCCTCGCGGAGAGCCTCGAGGCGCTCGCCGCGCTCGACGCCGGTGACGACGTCCTCTCGGTCGTCGGCCTGACGTCGTCGACGAGCCTCGTGTCGGCGACGTTCGAGCAGCTCGGGCTCGCGAGCATCGGGGGACGCCACCTGATCATGCGCGGCTACGCCGACGTCGAGGAGCGCAAGGTGTTCGAGGCCGAGTTCACCGAGCTGCGCGCCGAGGAGCGCGACCTGCTGTACGAGTCGCGTCGCCGCCACAAGACGACCGCGGTCCTGCTCCACGAGCTCGGCCACAACCTCGGCGCCGAGCACGTCGCCACCGAGGACACGTTGATGCACGGGACGTACTCGGAGCGATCATCCGCGTTCGACCCGCAAAGCCACGCGGTGATCCTGGCGGCGCTCGACCAGCGCCTGCATCGCGGCCGCGGCGCGCCGGCAGCCGAACCAACCCCGGCCGAGGCCCCCGCCCCCGTGGCGGCCCCGGCCGCGCACCACAAGCTCGCGGTCAACATCGACGATGCTGGCACGTATCGCGTCGGCAGCCACACGCTCGATGGGGCGACGCTCGATGGCCTGCTCCGCCAGCACTTCACGGACGACCCAGACACCGAGATCGTCGTCACGGCGGCCAAGCACGCGCCGCGCGCCGCGGTCATCGATCTGCTCGACCGCGCAAAGGCCATCGGCCTCCAGCGGTTCTCGCTCGCCGCGCCCTGAGCCGCCCCGGTCGCGCGCAGCCGCGAGGAGATTTCCTCGATGAGCGAAGTGACCCGACGAGGTTGAGCTCCCTTTGGCTTTGCCCATCGCTGATACCGGCACCTCGGCCCTGCGAAGTCGTATGATGCGTTCATGGGAGAGTGTGCCGGCGGTCGACGGCTCGGCGATAACGCGCATCTATTGCAGACAGATCGACTATCGAGCGCATGCGGTTCGCATATTTTAACCGGGGGCGCAGTTTTACACGGGCATGCGATCTGCTTGCTGTTCTGGACACGGCACCCTGTAATGGCTGAGCGCCGCGCCGCATGGTCCGCCGGATATCTGCGCACGTCCCAGGCAGCGCGCGAAACGAATAGTTTGCGCAAAACTCATAGTAATTTGACAAACGACCACAAGGCGCTACTCACCAGCATCGTACACAGAACGGTCGATAGGCATGGTAATTCGGCGCTCAGATGACCAGATGACGATTGGATCGCCATGAGCACAACACGACTTCACGCACGGTGGATGATCTTCCCGCTCGCAGCGCTCGCCTCGACCACAGGTTGTGGACGCGCGAACAAGGCGGACCGCGCCGCCCCCCCGGGCAACGCAGACATCACGGACAGGCGGCCCGGCGACCCCACGACGTCGACGGCGCCGCCTGGCGTCGAGGCGACCGCGATGGCGAGCGGCCGCGATGCCGCGGAGAGAGCGCGCTTCTACCACACGCGCGTCGGGACGGAGCCACTCTCGCTGGCGTTCCTGCGCGCGCTGAAGAGCAGCGTCACGGGCCGGCCCTTCCTCGAGGGCCTGGAACGGTTCGGGATGCAGCCCGATCGGGATCTCGCCAACGCCGAGCAGCTCCCGGCCGGTATGTCGCTGCAACCGGCCGATGCGCAGCACCCGCTCGCCATGGTGGTCCTGACGTGCAGCGCCTGTCACGTGGGCGAGGGCCACCGGGAGGCGCACGCGGTCCGGATCGATGGCGCGCCGAAACCGTTCGACAGGCACGCCTTCTTCAGCGAGGCCCTCGCCTCGGTGCGGGCTACCCTCGAGTCGCCGGAGGACGCGCTCGACTTCACCCAGCGGTTCCCGATCATGGCGGGCGTGACGGATCTCGCCCGGATCAACGCCGCGGTCCTGTCGGCGACATGCCCGGGTTGTGACCCGGTCGAGATCGACCGCCGCGCGCGCGCCCAGATCACGTGGCTCGCGCCGCACCCGCCGCGCCCGGAGATGCAGTCGGCGATGGCCAGGACCCCCCAGGGGATTGCCCATCGCGAAGCACGCCGGAGGGCCTTCCGGGAGCGCTTCTTCGTCCTCGAGGCGTACCTCGTGCACCTGCAGCGCATCGCCGACAGGCCGGAACCCCTCAAGCCTCATTGACCCTCCGGATCGGAAGAGCCGTCATGAACCCTTCGCGCCTCACGCCCCTCCTCGTCGCCGGCCTTGCGCTGGGCCTCGCGCTCTACCAGCGCGTCGAGATCGGCCGCCTGCGGACGCGCCTCGTGCCCGCGGCGCCGGCATCCGAGGAAGCGGCGCGCGGCGAAGCGGCCTGCGAGATCCGTCTCCGAGCGCTCGCAGCGCGGACCGCACCGGGCGCACCGGCCGGCGAGGTGCTGGCCCGGCGCCATGACGCGGCGCCGGTGGTGCCGGCGGCGGACGCCCCCGATTCGCCGTTCACGTCCGCCGATCCGATCGCGCTGCACGAGCTGGGCAAGCGGCTCATCGAATCGAGTCGCGCCACGAGCCTCGATCTCCCCGGGAACCGGAAGACCTGGATCCGGCAGTTCGCGATCGAGCAGGGCCTCTCGTCCGACCAGGCGACAAGCCTCGGCGCCGTGTTCGAGACCGAGTTCGAGCACCGCGCGGGCGTCATCGCCGAGGCGAAGGCCGGCACCCGTACCCGCAAGAACGCGCGAGCCGAGCTGGCGCGCCTGGCGGTGAGCGCCAACCAGCGCGCCCGCGGCTTCCTCGGCGCGGTGCTCTACGAGAAGTACGTCGCGCGCCGGACCGCCGCCGGCCTCCCCGTCGAGGGGGTCGAACCTCACTTTCTCACGATGTTCAACTGAACCATCCTGGTTCGAGTTGGGCCGCCCGAGCGTTCTCGCAACCCAAAGGAGTTTCGTGAGTTACGTAGCTATTCCGTCTCGATTTGATCCGACCGAGCGTTCAGCAGCCCAAAGGAGTTTCCCATGAATCGCATCCTCATCATGTTCACGACCAGCTTTCTCGCAATGACCACCGCCTGCATCACCAACAACGGCAAGTCCGGTGGCGGCGGTTGGATTCCGTCCGTCGTCCCCGGTGACAAGGCAACGTTCGGCTTCCACTCCAAGTGTGAAAGCACCCTCATCGAAGGACTCCCCTACAACATCGGCAAGGCTTCATTCTCGTACAAGGACCACGGCGCCGGCATCTTCTTCAAGGTCGCCCAGATGTCCCTGGACGAGACCACGCACGCCAACACGGTCTGTGGCGTGGGGGGGGTGTCCCAGGACGACGACGTGGACTTCACCGGTGCCGCGGGCTTCGCAGGTTACTACACGCCGCAGCCCACCAGCGCGGGCCCCGGGGGCATCGTCTACGTGGCCTACGCGGACAGCGGCCTTGCGGGCTATAGCACCGACGACGCGATCGCGGTGGCCCTCGAGGGAGGCATCTACGACGGCTACACCAACGAGCAGCTCCTCTCGCAAGGACAGATCCACATCAGCCCAGAATAATACACACGCCGTCCGGCGGGGAAGCGCCTTGCGAAGCCTCTCATCCTGACGTTGCCGCAAGCGCGCCTGATCTGCCCGCCGAGCCCATACGCACACCGGACCTGGGCGGGCGGGTTCGGCTCCGTACCCGTGTCCTCAGGAGTCCCAGGGCATGACCGTTGCATGACAGGCATGGATGGCCACGCCCGTTCAGATCGCGGAGCGTCCCACATGCTCGAATGGATGCTGCGCCCGTTCAGCAAGGTCCACGCCGGCGAGGGCCTCCAGGCGCTGCTGTTGTTGCTGTGCGTGTTCCTGATCTGACTCGTCCGCCACCACCGCGCGCTCAGCCCCCGATCCGCCTGCCGGTGCGACGCCTGAGGCGCACGTGCGTGATGGAATGCGCCCTGCATTGTGATCGCTCATGATGATGACGACGACGACGACGATCGGGCATCTGGTATCGCAACTCTTCGAGACCTACAATCGGGAGTTCCAGGACGAGGAGCTCGCCGCGGTTGCAACCCAGGTGCGGATCTCGGAATTGCTCGAACACGCTCGCAAGGCCGCGCCCGGCCACCTGCCCGCCCCGAGGCCGGCCTCGCAGGCCAGGCTCACATAGCTTCCATGCCCGCGACGCGATAGCAGCGGAGGACGAGCCCATCGCGCTACCCGCACTTGCGGGCGTCATGGCACCCGCCAACTTCAGCCATGACGTCCTCGCCCGGGTCGATCAGCTTGCCGTCGTGCCGGTGGCCGGGACCGGGTGGAGCGACTGGGGTTCGCCGGCGCGCGTGTTCGCGAGCCTGGCCGGCACGGCGAGCCATGATGCCCTCGTCACGCGCATCCGCGGCGACATGGCCATGGCCGGGTAATCCTCCGTCGCGCTCGGCTCAACGACGCATCAACCCTTGTGACGTCAGCACGACGGAATCGCCCGGACGGAATGGCGAGGAGCCCCCGAAGACGAACATGCCGTAATCTCCGTCGTCGAAGCGGACGAGCACCTGAAACGATCGCGTCTCGGCGCTCCCCGAGCTCACGGTCGCGCCGATCGCCGCACCCGTCGCGGCGCCGAACAGCGTTGCGGGACCTCGACCGTGAAACAACACCCCGCCGATGAGCGCGCCGATAAGCGCTCCACCAGCGGGATTGCCCTCGACCCGCCGGTCGATCTCGCGGATCGACTCGACTCTGCCAGGACGTGTCCAGTTAGCTGCGACAGTCCACGTGGTAGACGTTGTTTCGGTCGTCGCGCATCCGCTCAAGAGGCTCGCAACGAGAAAGCCAGCGACGATGCATGAGCATGAGATCGATGATGTCATTCAAGACCCTGGCAGCATCACGCGTGCCACGAGTGGACGTGGCGAAACGCGAACCGATTGCAGGCCCCAGGCGAACGGCCGTGCAGGCACGGGTGCTGGAACGAATCGGCAGACCGCTCGTGCTGAACTCGCGGCTTCATGATCGAAGGCGCTCGCGCCGATCCTCACGGGGCTGCATCGAGCACGGGCGAGGCGTCGTCGTCGCGGTCATCGAGCACCTCCTCCAGGATCGCTCGCACGGCGGTGATCTGGGGGGATGCGTCGGGCCGGCGCTCGTCCCCGAAGCGACGCTGGTCCTCGAGATCGTCGAGCGCCTCGGCGACCTCGCCGGTCGTCGCGCCCGTCTCGATGATGCGCTCGACAAACAGATCGTCGATGTCGCCCAGGAGCTCGATGACGTCGTCGTATGTGGTAGCGGCCATGCTCTCGGCAACTGCAGGAGGCGGACCAAACGAAGCCATCTCCCTGCGGGACACGCGACCGCGTGATCGCGCAAGCCATGCGGCGTCTCGAGCCGAGGCTGCACGATATGCGCACGAAGCCTGGCCCCTCGCGGAGCTCGGGTTGGCGCGAGCCTCGCGCTCGTTGTTGGATGATCGCATCATGGCGCCAGCGGGTGCGGCTCGGCGACCTCGACTTCGCCGATCTGAAGCGGGGTAACCGCTTCGGTCTCGTCGAACCACACGTACTCATCGAACTGCGCGGGCAAGACGGCCTGGAAGTAGTGACTCTGGAGCTCGGTGTCGGGCCGGTACACGACGCCGATCGCGCGTTCGAGGCGCGGCTCGGCGAGCTCGTCGCGGAGCGCGTCGCGCGGCGGATCGCGCAGCGATAACAAGAATGCCGGCACGCCCGCGTCGTGGCACAGCCGCTCGTAGCTGTCGGCGCGCGCCGGTCGCACCCGCATCCGTTCCATCGGCTCGTCCCACGCGTGCGCGGCCGCGACGGTGCCGTGATCGGTGCCGAAGCCGACGACGAACACGTCGTTGCCGAACGCCTTCCGGCACAGCTGACCGACGTTGTGCTCGCCGCGGACGGCCATTTCGGTCGCCGCCGCATCGCCGACGTGCGAGTTGTGCTCCCAGACCACGAGCTTCGCGCCGTCGCCGCGCTGCGCCAGGATCGAGCGTAGCGTGTCGAACATGTGCTGGTCGCGCAGGTTCCACGACTCGACCGCACCGTAGTACATCGCGCGGTAGTACCGCTCGGCGCCCGCGACGACCCGTGCGTTCTGGGCGGCGTCGAAGAACTCGTCGCCGTCCTGCGCCGAATACTCGAGGCGCTTCGCGAGCAGGTCGCGCAGCATCGCGACGACGTCGTTCTCGCATGACTGCATGCGGCTCGCGAGCGCGGCGCGGCCGTATGCGGCCGGATCGTGCTGCCACGGCGTGAGCCGGCCGTAGCGCTCGCGCGCGGCCTCCGCGGCGGGCGGGTCGACGCGATCGAGGTAGCGCACCACCTCGTACGCGGACGTGTACAGGCTGTAGAGGTCCAGGCCCGAGAAGCTGACGCCGAGAGCGGTCTCCGCGTTGTAGGCGTGGAGCCACTCGATCAGCTGGTGGGTCTCGGCGTTGCGCCACATCCAGGTCGGGAACCGCACGAACGGGGTCCACCGCCGCGGGCGGGGTGGCTTGCCGCGGACGTACCGATCCACCGCGGCCGCATCGGGCCAGTCCGCCTCGACCGCGACCGCACGAAACCCGCGCCGCAGGATCAGCTGCTGTGTGATCCGCGTGCGCATCCGATAGAACTCCGAGGTGCCGTGCGTGGCCTCGCCGAGCAGCACGACGCGCGCGTCGCCGATCCGGTCGAGCAAGGCATCGAGCGGTGCATCGTCGATGCGCGCGATCGGTTCGGCGCACTCGGCGATCAGCTTGGCGATGCTGGCGGGTCGCGACGCCGCGCCGGGCGCGATCAGCGGTCCCGGATTCCGGCGCGGGATCAGGCCGGGTTGCGCGCGGCGACCCGGCTCGGCCCAGCCTTGCGCGCCGATCAGCGGCACGAACTGCACGGAGCCGAGCGCTTCGCGCTGGTACTCGGCCTCGCCGAGGCGTGTCACGCGCACGAGCTCCTGGCCGCGGCCGGCGCCGACCGGCATGACGAGGCGGCCGCCGACCGCGAGCTGGTCGAGTAGCGCGCGCGGCACGTCGGGGCCACCGGCGGCGACGACGATGGCGTCGAACGGCGCGCGCTCGGGCCACCCGAGCGTGCCGTCGCCGCAGCGCACCTCGACGTTGTCATAGCCGAGCCGTGGCATCCGCTCGCGCGCGAGCTCGGCGAGCTCGGCGTGGCGCTCGATCGTGTAGACGCGCTTCGCGACGCCGGCGAGCACGGCCGCCGCGTACCCCGAGCCGGTCCCGATCTCGAGCACGGTATCGGCAGGCCCGAGCGCGAGCGCCTCGGTCATCACCGCAACGATGTACGGCTGCGAGATCGTCTGGCCGGCTTCGATCGGCAGCGGACGATCTTCGTACGCGAGCTCCGCCATCTCCGGTGGCAGGAAGGCTTCGCGCGGAACGCTGGCGAGCGCCGCGAGCACGCGCGGATCTCGTACGCCGCGGGCGCGGATATGCTGCTCGACCATGACCTTGCGTGCGGCGACAGGGTCCATGGTGGATGGATAAGCAAGGAAGGTACCATCCCCGGTGCGGGCCCTACCCAACGAAGCCGATGGTTGGCGTGGCCCATCGCTTGCTACTCGTCGAAGCATGCGCGTACCAACGCTCCTCTCCTTCGCAGCATGCGTGGTCAGCTGTCAGGCGGCCGCGGATCCGGGGGTCGATCATGACATCGTACGGAAGGTGTTGGAGATCCGCGAACACATGCACGTCCGGTTCGCCGCGACGAACGACGTCCGCATGGCGATCGCGTATGGTGACCTCGGACGCGCCCAGTCCGGAGCTCGGATCGTGGCTGCGCTCGACGAGTCAGAGATCCTTCCGCAGTGGAAGCCGTACGTCGACAACGTCCGCGCCGCTGCGCTCCAGGTCACGAAGAGCGCGGACCCGGCCGCTGCAGCGCACCAGCTCGCGATCGTCGGCTGGCGATGTGCCCAATGCCACGAGGCCGTCCCCGGCGCGAAGACCGCGTTTCCGAAGGTCCCCACACCTCCGGCTGATCCGAAGCTGGCGGCAACGATGGCCGGCCATCAATGGGCGACCGCGCGGATGTGGGAAGGTCTCATCGGTCCGTCGACGGTTCGCTGGAACGAAGGGGCGACCACGCTTGCCAGGGCGCCGCTGACGATCACCGCAGAGGGCGACGTCCCGGGCAACGAGCCGGGCATCGCGGATGACGTCGCACGCCTTCGGCTGCTCGCGACGCGGGCGCAGAAGGCCCAGATCACCTTCGATCGCGCCGAGATCTACGGACAGCTCCTCGCGACCTGCGCCAGTTGTCATCACAAGATCCGCGATCGGTGATCGAGATCCTTCGCGAAGGACGTGCGCAGGCATGGGGAGGGAGCCGCAGGGCTTGCGTGATGGCGGCGCCGCCGATGCATTCCAGGGGACATGGTCGTCGCAATCAGGTTCGCCATCGGCCGTGGCCCGCCGTCGAGCTGGAACACGCAGCACGTGCGTATGCGCGAATTCTCCTGCAGGGTTTGCGCAATCCGTGGTCATGAATCGAGGCATCGAGGACGATCACGCGGATCCAGCGGCGGCGCTCGCACCACGACAACGCCGGCAGCGAGCGCGATCACCGCAGCGGGGGCGCCTCCGCGCAAGCGGCACACCCGTTGCAGTCACAGAGCGCTGACGGCTTCACGTGGAGGACATTTGCAATGACGAGACTCAAGAACTTCGAATTCGAGCTGAGCGACAACGGGGGCCTCATCAGCTCTGCATACAACGTGAACCTGCTGCGTAAGCTCTGGCTCGATCGCAAGATGATCAACGGCGCCGATATTGGCCCCGGCGATCCAGGCGACTTCGATAACGGCGCTTGGCATGTGGCCTGTCACCTGGCCGGCGCCGCTGGCGTGCTCAAGACCCAGGCCGGCCTGGCCTGGCTCCAGATCGAGCATGATCCGCGACTCGACGAGTACTTCGCGGGCATCACCGTGAAGCGAGGGTCCGAGGTGGTGACGCTCCACATCGACTCCGCGGAGGGGCGCGTGCTGTGCGAGGGTGCGACGGTGCTCGGCTTCGTCGAGGGCACCTCGCTCGGCCGGACCTCGGCGCGCAACGTGAACGACCCGCCCACGCTGTTCAACCTCTGGCGCCGTCAAGACTTCGATCAACCGGTGCGCAGCATCGCCGACGGCGGCCGCGTCTGGGAGCACTGGTGCACCTTGCGCGACATCAGGCCTACACACCGGATCGGCACCTCGGTCGTCACCGCGTATGTGTCGCTCGCCGCCGCGCTCGGTCCCCGCTTCATCCCGACGGTGGCACGCGGGCGCGACGAGTACGGCCACCCCATCCAGCTCTGCGCCATGGTGGAGGCCGGCTTGACGACCGCGGAGGCCGCGACCTGGGACACCGCGCCGCTCCTCCTCCCGACCAGCGCCGAGGAGATCCTCAAGATGTCCGACAGTGATCGTGCGTTGGGCGTCGCCACCGAACTGCCCTGGAAGACCGGAGATCAGACCTATTTCATGTTCGCGCGGAAGATCGACAGCTTCATCAATGCCGCGCAGGTTCGCGCCGCCCTCAAGGGTTCGTGAAAGGAGATCGTCCATGCAGCCGCTCGTTACTCGCACCACGGAAGAGGTCATCAGGATCAGCGAGGCGGGAGACCTCGAGGCCCCCGCCAGGCAGAGGTGGGACAGCCGCCGGGCCTGCTGGGACGCGATCGAAGTGGGCAGCAAGATCATCCGTGACATACAGCAGGTCGCCTCGACGCATCATGATTGGGAATCGCTGGAGGACGCCAAGCGCTTCGTGGATCCCAACGCCTGGCGGCTCCTCCAGCTCCGCAAGGACGCGATCGACGCGCTGAAGCGCGCCCCGCACCACGCGCAGGGCTTCCTGTTCAGCCAGCACGTCCACCACCAGGGGAGCAAGCGCCCGCGCGCGTGCAGCTCGCTCTGCCTGATCAGCGGCAGCGAACGCCAGGAGATCCCCGGGCTCGTCGCCCATGACCGCGTCGTCGTCGACGTCGAGCACATGGGGCAGGCCCTTGGGCCCGCAACGGTGGATGACATCTTCCGGATCCGCAAGCTCATCGGCGAGTATGTCTTCATCTCCACCAACGTGTCGGAGACGCCGCAGATCGTGCGCAACCTGTCGAACGGCAGGGTCGACACGCGCGCCACGGCGGCGCTC
This sequence comes from Cumathamnion decipiens, assembly GCA_032356425.1. Taxonomy (NCBI): domain Eukaryota; phylum Rhodophyta; class Florideophyceae; order Ceramiales; family Delesseriaceae; genus Cumathamnion; species Cumathamnion decipiens. Next base: position 18,831 of record JAUKWE010050259.1, on the reverse strand, counting down.
ACCTCGCTCAAGGTCCTTTCTGCCATCCAGGCAGGCGCCGACGTGGTCAAGGTCGGGTTCGCCCACCTCGATCCTTACAAGCATGATCTCACCAGCGAGGAGGTGGTCAAGCAGATGCTCGAAGTGCGCAGCCATGTCGACCGCGCGCAGGACGAGCACATGATGGTTCGCTCGCTGGCCGGCAAGTACCCGCTCGTCAGCGTGTTCTTCCCCGAGATAGGGATCGACTATAACGCCGAGCGTCCCATGGACATCGCGACGAAGGCGATCGAGCTCACCGCGGCGGGTGGCTGGCAGGGCCTGCTCATCGACACCTTCGAGAAGAACGCGAAGCCGAAGAAGACCTACCGCGACTACTACTCGCTTGCCGACACTCACGTGCTGGCCGAGATGGCCCACCGCCACAACCTCGAGTTGTGGATCGCCGGATCGATCACGCAGCCGGAGGTGAAGGATCTGGTCGCGTGCCAGGTCGACCTGATCTGCTTCGGTGGCGCCGCGCGGCACGCCAGCGGGTCCCGGGCCGAGAACGGCGCCGCCATGGCCGCCCCGGACAAGGAGGAGAATCCGATCCAGCGCGCGCTGGTGGAAGATCTCGTGCGCTCGTTCGAGGAGGCGGATCCGCGGACGGACGGCAGCACCTGGCCGGGCCGAGGCGCCGAGGTGAGGTCATGACGCAGAACCCCCAACGGCCACCCGGGTTTCTCGACGGCTCTGCGGTCTACCTATCCGGGCCCATGGACTTCGTCGCTTCGCGCGAGACCGAGAAGCTAGGCGGGTGGCGCCACTTCATCCGCCAGATCCTGGAGCCCATGGGCGTGACCGTGTACGACCCGTGGGAAAAGCCCGAGGTGCGCGGCCTGCACCAGTATGGCACCGAGGATGCGAACACGCCGGAGCACATCCGCAATACGTGGACGTTCCAGCCGGGGATCGATGGCGACCGGGCGCGCGCGCAGTGCGCGGGTGAGTTCTGGAGCAGCCTGCACATCGACCTGCGCATGGTCGACAAGGCCGATTTCCTCATCGCCTATTGCCCGACCAACGTCTACAGCGTGGGTACGGTACACGAGATCGTGACCGCGCGCGTGCAGCGCAAGCCGGTGCTGTTCGTGAGCCCGCGCTTCGAGCTCCCGGTGCTCGAGCGCCTGCGAGCGCACCTCGCCGACGACGACGTGGGCAAGAAGCTCCTCGAGCAACTCGTGCAGGCAGCGCCCATCAAGCCGAACCCCAAGGGGGTGCCCAGCCTGTGGTACCTCCCGCTCATCGGCATCCACCGCTTCTTCGATGGCTTCGGGTTCATGGAGTACGCCGAGCGCTTCCCTCTCCACGATCGAGGGTTTCCGCGCGAGCCGGCCGAGCTGCTGCGGCCACTCCTACGCTATCTTGAACAGCTGAACACCAACGGCGCCCCCCTGCGCTACGACCCGCGCTCCGGGAAGCACGTCATCGACGACGACTGGCTGCTGTGGAGCGCTCCAGCGCCGGAACGCGCGGATGCGCGCAAGACACACCACGCCCCGTGAGCGCGATGAATTGCGCGGCGGCGCGTGTTCAGGCCCACGGTCGAATGAACGCCACCGGGGACGCCCGCGGTGACGGCTTGAGGATGGGGAAGCGACGGTCGCGGCGTTACAGGCCAGCGGCAAAACGCCGGCCGACATAGCGCGACGGCACGGCGAACAACAGGATCTGCTGTCGATCCCCTACGTTGGGGTCGGGATCCGGACTCCGCACCGTGAACGGTTACCTGTGGGTGACCGGCAAGGCCGGGCCTCTTCACAGGCCCTGTCGGCCCCCGGAGCCATAGTCGGCGATCGGGATGTCGCGCGTGCTGGACGCGTGCGGCGGGCGGAGCACATCCTCGTCGTCGACGATGCCGTCGAGCTCGTGCTCGGGCTCGGCGCCGTGCTCGATCGCGCTGGTCGCGAGCGCTTCGATCCAGTTCTGCCCCTGCACGGCCGCGAGATCATCGTCGGGATGATCGCGATCGACGGCGACCGGCGTGTGAGCGCCGTAGAGATCGCCGGCGTCGCGCGGCGAGGCCAGCGCTTCCCTGTCGGTCATGGGGCGGGTGGCATCGTCATCACCGGCCATCCCGTCGACCGCCGACTCGAGCGCCGCGAGATCTTGTGCCGTTTCGGCGTCGTCGATGGATTGCGCGTCGACCTCGAGCGGCGTGCCTTGAAGCTCGGAGGCTTCCTGGAAGCCTTGCACCGGATCGCCGGGATCGATGGCGAAGCTGTCCGCGTGCCTGGCACCGGCGTCCCGCGCGGCTCGTCGTGCGCGCTGGTGGCGGAGGAACGCGCGCGCAGCGACGCCGAGGACGAGGGGCTTCATCAGGACGCGTAGCTGCATGATTCCAGGATGAGCATGCTGCGTGCCAGCCGTCCCTCACGTTGACGAACGACCGGAACGGCTACGATAACGCCGTAGTCGAAGCTCTTAGCGACGGCGGTGGTCACCCATGCGGCATCGCCGCTGCCGGCATCGTCGCGTGCGTGCCGCCATGCCGACCGTGCCGTCGCGGTCGATGCGCACGAGAACACCCGACCGACGCTCGATCCGCCGGCGCGTGCGCACGCGCGCAACCGCCCAGCTACCCGGGCCGTTGCGCCGCGCCGGAGATCATCGGGCGTCCGGCGGTAGCAGCGCCATGGCGTCCCGGAGCTTGCCGAGGACGGCGTAGCGGGTACAAAGGACTACCTTGGGTCCCTGACGCGCCTGGCTCCGAGCGCTATCGTGTCCGCTGGAGGCCCGGATGGCGAAGTTCGACGCGGACGAGAACAGTACAGCGGAGAAGCCCACCAAGACCCGGCGGTTTCCCTGGCGGTTGTGGCTATACGCGATCGTGATGACGGCCGGTGCCGCCGCCGGTGGTTACTTCATGTGGCAGTTCCGCCAGAAGGCCGGAGCCCAGAGCGAGGAGGTGAGCAAGCTGAAGGAGCAAGCCGAAGCCGCCACCAAGAAGGCAGGCGATGCCACCAAGAAGGCGGACGATGACAGAAAGAAGGCGGACGATGCCACCAGGAAGGTAACCGACTGCCTCGCCTCGCTCGATGACAACATCAAGAAGCTCACCGCGACGTCGTCCAACCTCGACGCGTCCAAGGACGAGCTCGTGGCGCTGCGCGCACAGCGCGCCGACGCCGAGAAGCGGCTCGCGGCGATCGACGAGATCCAGCGGCTGTTCGCGAAGATGATCGACACCGGCCACCTGAAGGTCACCTCGCGGCGCGGCAGCCTCGTGCTGTCGCTGCCCTCGGAGGTGTTGTTCCCATCCGGGGTCGCCGAGCTGTCCAAGCCCGGCGAGCTCGCGGTGCTCGAGGTCGGCATCACGCTCAAGCGGTTCCCCGATCGCCGGTTTATGGTGATCGGCCACACCGACGACGTGCCGCTCAAAAACAGCGTCTACAAGGACAACTGGGAGCTGTCGACCGCGCGCGCCCTCACGGTGACGCGCTTCCTGGTGCAAGCCGGGATGGATCCCAAGAACCTGGTGGCCGCGGGCGCCGGCGAGCACGATCCGGTGTCCAAGGAGCGCGCGAAGAACCGCCGGATCGAGATCGCGCTCCTTCCCGCGATCAACGAGCTGCCGCCGCTCCCCGCCTCCCTCGGCACCGATACGGCCGCCAAGCCCGACCCCGCCAAGCCCGACCCCGTCAAGCCCGACCCCGCCAAGCCCGACCCCGCCAAGCCCGACCCCGCCAAGTAGCCGGCGGCAGCTATCGCGCCACGCCGGGCACGCGCCGCTCGACGCCGGTCGCGCTGGCCACCAGCACGACGTCGGCACGGCCGAGGAACAACCCGGTCTCGACGACCCCGGGGATCGCCCGCAGCGCGGCATCGAGTTCGCGCGGCGCGGCGATCGGCCCGCACGCGACGTCGTAGATCAGGTTGCCCGCGTCGCTGTGAACCGGCGCGCCTTCCCGCATGCGCAAGACCGGCGTCCCGAGCCTGGCCAGGTGCGTGTGGGTCGCCAGGTGCGCGAACGGCAGCACCTCGACCGGCACCGGCCACTGCTCGCCGAGCCGGCGCGACAGCTTCGATGCGTCGACGATGATCACGTTGCGCCGCGAGCTGAAGTTGACGATCTTCTCGCGGGTGTGCGCCCCGCCGCCGCCCTTGATCAGATCGAGCGCGTCGTCGACCTCGTCGGCGCCGTCGATCGTCACCGCGATGTCCCACGGCCCGTCATCGGACAACAGCGGGATCCCGAGTTCGTGCGCTTGCGTCCGGCTCGCCTGCGAGGTCGGCACGCACGTGTAGCGCCGCCCGCCCGCCACCAGCTCGCCGAGCGCGGCGATGAACAGCCGCGCCGTCGACCCCGTGCCGATGCCGATCACGCCCTCGGGCGGCAGCTCCGCGATCGCGGCGAGCGCGGCCTTGCGCTTGATGTCCTCGGTCATGCTACGGGCCGCCCATGCCGCCCATCGCGAGCGCCATGGCGCTCAGCAGATCCTTCTCGAGGAAGCTGCCCTTGACGATGACCTCATCGTTGGCCGGGGCGACCGTGATGGTCTTGAGCATCGTGACGATCGCCGGCGGCAGCTGGCCCTGCTTGGCCGCGTCGAGCTGCTGCTTCGTGGTGGTCGCCATCTTCGAGGCCTGCTCCGCGCTCGCCATCACCGCGTGGACATCGGCGTCGAGGTTGCCCTTGGCGAACGTGACCGCGCCGTAGCCGCCCTTGACGGTGAGCCCCGGCTGGACCTCCTTGGTGTCCTCCCCGGCGCCCCATAGCATCGCGGCGGTGTTGACCTTGCCGATCGCCTTGCCGACCACGGACTTCCCGAGCGCGCCCTTGCCCCCCATCCACTTGACGAGCGACGGCTTGTCCTGCGCGTGGAGCGAGACGACGATCACGTCCTTGCCGACCCAGCCGATGAACGCCGTGTCCTTGCCGTCGGACACCTCGGTGATGTTGCCGTCCTGCTTGAGCGAGACCTTGGCGGTCTTGTCCTTGTCCTGGACCGCGGCCTGGAGGCAGGACGACAGCTTGGCCTTATCGACCCCCGAGATCGCGAGGTAGATCGCGCCGTCCTGCTGATCCCCCGACATCGCCACGACCATGCCCTGCACGGCCGCGAGCGGATCGATCTTGCAGGTGCTCTTCATGGTGTCGATCACCTTGCTCGCATCGGCCTTCTCGAGGAGCTTGGGGTAGAACGTCGCGAACATCTGGGTCTTCTGGATCGCGGCGAGATCCACGCCGACCACGATCTTGGCGTCCGCCGGCAGGCCGGCCTTCGCAGCGCTCCACGCCTTCGCGGTATCGGCGTGGGCGTGGAGGGAGGCAAACGAGAAAACAGCAGCTGCGAAGATCCCGACTGTACGCATCCCGGCACCATAGCAGCCGGCGCCCGGGAATCACGAGCGATGGCGCCGCTGGTGTGCGACATGGCGCGACGCCAGGCAAGCGCCGCGCCGGCTACACCGCCGCGCCGGCGATCGCACGCCGCGCCGCCGCCGCCGCCGGGCGCCAGCCGCCGCGGATCACGCGCAACCAGAACAGGGCGGCGCCGACGATGATCTCGACGGAGAGGCCGATCCAGCCGCCGACCGCGCCGAGCCCGCAGGCGATGCCCAGGAACCACGTCAGGGGCGGGATGGCCAGCCACGAGGTCACGATCCCCACGACGGCGGCGTAGCGCACGTCGCTGGCGCCGCGCAGGACGCCGCGCGCGATCACGTTCGCCGCATCGGCCACGAGGAACGCGAAGCTGACGTGGACGAGCGTGGTCGCGCGCGCCGCGAGCGCCGCGCTGCCTCCGGCCATCGCGTGGGTGATCATGGCGCCCAGCACCGCGTAGACCACCAGACACAGCGACGCGTAGCTCGCGCCGAGCAGGAACGTGCGCCGAGCGACCCGCGGGACCAGCCAGTCCTGGTTCGCGCCGACCGCCTGTCCCACGAGCACGGCCGCCGCCTCGGCGAGGGCATGCGCGGGCAAGAACGACACGTTGACGAGGTGGAGGACCAGCTGGTGTGCGGCGCCGTCGATCGCCGACATCCGCGCGACCATCACCGTGAGGATCAGGAACGATCCCACCTCCATCACGAACTGCAGGCCGTTCGGCGCGCCCTGGGCCCACACGTCGCGCACGGCGGCGCGCCGCCACCGCAGTCCGCGCAGCTGGGGCCGCATCGGCCACGCCAGCGCCGAGAGCTCGGTGAGGTTGCCGCAGATCGCCGCGATCGCCGCGCCCTGCACGCCCCAGCCGAGGCCGAGGATCAGGATCGTGTCGAGCGTGATGTTGACGGCATTGCCGGCGAGCGACGCCCGCATCGGCGCGCGGGTGTCGCCCTGGCCGTAGCGTGACTCGCGCAGCGCCGCATAGAGCAGCACCAGCGGCGCACCGAGCGAGCGGATCGCGAGGTACTGCGCGGCGAAGTGCCCGGCCCGCGGCGACGCCGAGAGCGACGCGAGCAGCGGGGCGATGACCTGACCGGCGGTCGCCGCGACGGCCCCGAGCGCCAGGGCCAGGCCGAGGGCCGCGGCCATCAGCTCCGGAATGCGGGACCGGCGATCCGCACCGACCGCTTGTGAGACCAGCGTCTTGGCGCCGCGCAGGAGGCCGACGCCGAAACACACGAGCGCGAAGCCCACCACGCCGGCGAGGCCCACGCCCGCGAGCTCGTCGGGGCCCAGGTGCGCGACGAACGCCGTGGACGTGAGGGTCATCGTCGCGAACGAGACCATCGATACCGTGATCGGCCAGGCGAGCCGCAACAGCTCGCGCCCGGGCCGTTCGGCCCAGGACAAGGAGGGTGATAAAGGAGACGACAGCGCAGACACGGACATGACAGCCTCGACCGCCGTACCTTCCGGCACGGCCTGCTGGAGATGCTCGGAGCTCGCCTGTCGTCGCTGGAACGCCGACGGGCTCCGGGTCATTCGACCCAAGGAGCCCGCGGGAGGAGAGTTTGCTCGCGTCAGCTACACGAGCCTCGCCCACCGCGGGCCATGCCATCGTCGACGATCAGGATCGTCGAGAGGCACATGCACGGGTACGGGGCGCTGCTCATGGCTTCACCATATCACCAACCAACCCCGACATGGGGTTGTGGATATCCACGCGGCATGCCAGCGGCTCGGGCGCGCAAGCCGCCGAAATCGCATGATACTTCCCCGCTTGCGACGTCCCATGCGCGGGTCGCGGCATGTCGCAGATCATCGCGATCACGCGCCCGAGGACCAGGTAGCATGCGGGCGTGTTTGCCTGGCTTGTGATCCGAGAAGACAACACCGACGTGCTCGCCGCGGCGATCGCGAAGGCATGGCGTGGTGGGGATGCTGTGATCGCGCGGCTGGCCTTCCCGGCGCGCAAGGCGCCGCGCCAGATCGCCGTCGTATGGGCAGATCGCGCACGTGCCGAGCGCGCCGCTCGCTGGCCCGATCTCCTCGACGACTGGAAGGATATCTACGACGAGGCGCTGTTCCCCGACGCGGAGCTGCCGGTGCTGGCGGAGGAGCTCTCGGGGCTCGGTGCCCCGACGCTGTGCGCCCACGCCGCCCCCGGCCTGGTCGCCGGCACGGTCGCCTGGTACGAGCAGGGCGCGCTGATCGGCTACGAGCATGTCGGCGGCGCGTCGGTGTCGTGGGATCCCGAAGCGGGCCTCGGGCGCCCGTTCGACGGCACCGCGGCCTCGATCGCGGCGCTCGGCGGCAAGCGCGTCGCGAAGCTGTTCGGCGCCGACCGCGACGCCGGTGTGTTCGACCGCGCCCTTGCCGCGAATCGCGCGGTCGGTAGCGTGCTGCTCACGCGCGCCTTCCATCGCATGCTCGACCAGGATCCGCCGGCGATGGACGAGCTGGCCGGCCTGGTCGCGAAGGCCGCGACCGTACGTGTGAGCTGCTGACTACCTACGGATACGGATAGGACGGTCGATGCGGGTTTCGGCGCGACAGTCGAGTGGCGCAGTGCTACCAATGCCAGCGACTCGGCGCCAACGGGAACTCGGCGAGCCGCTGCTCAAGGTTGGTGGAGGAGGGCTCTGGGCGGCGCCCAGGGCGCTCAGTGGCGCTTCGGTTTGGCTTCAGGCAGGAGACGCGGGTGATGCTCGCGCAGCCACCGCATCACCAGGTCGCGCAGCTCCAAGGCCAGCTTTCGCATTCCGTCGGCGTCGCCGTCCGACACCATGCCCACGCGCTCGTATCCGCTGATGTTTCGTTTCTTGCGATAGGCATCGAACGTCGCTACCAGGTTGGCGTCGGCACCGATCGTGAGGGCGAGCGACTCGATGACACGGAAGTGATGGCTGTCTCGCGAGGCGCGATAACCCGCAGCAGCAAGCGCGGCGGTCGATGCCTGAAGCGCGGCGTTGTATGCGATGCTCAGCCGCCACTCCGGGCTCAGCGCCGAGACGCTACTGTCGGCGAGGTCGCGCGCGACGACCGCGAGCAGGTCTCGAACCTCGTTTGCGCTGGTCGTGTGATCAACCAACCGTTGCGTGCCCAGTCGCTCAAGCTCACTGGAATCCCCGATCACGTCGAGCCGCGGCTCATCGACCAGAGCTTGAAGGAAGTGATGACCCGCTGCAAGCTTCCGGCGAATTTCTTCGCGGGTGTACACGGTCGGGTTGACGTCTCGTCCGAGCTGTTGCTGCGCGGGGCGCGTCACCCGGACGACTTCGGTGAACGTCACGTCGCCGACCACGAGCAGGTCGATGTCGCTTGCCGGCCCGAGCTCCGCGCGCGCGGTCGAGCCGAAGATGAACGCGAGCTCGATCGCATCGATACTCGGCGTGAGGGCCGCGCGGATGAGCTCCACGACTCCGAACGTCTTGATCACGAGCGTCCGCAGCTCGGGGAAGATCGGGGAGGCACGATTCGCCTGGAAGTAGACCTGTCGCCCGCGAACCGTCCGTTGCAGCACCGCCGCTCCCGCCAGCAGCTCGAGTTCGCGTTGCACCGCGCCCGGGGCTCCGTGAGTCCGGCGAAGGATCTCGCGAACATAATACGCCTCGTCAGGATGGCCCAGCAGCAGGCCGAGCACGCGCTGGCGCGTCTTTCCGAACAGAACGTTTCCAGCGTCGAGGGTCTTCGCACCCATTACGGGTACGTATGTACCAATTCTGGGTACAGTGCAAGGTTCTAGACGGGTGCCGAGCCATCGAGCAGCGCGCCCCATGAAGACCTCGCGCACAGCACAGAGCGCTGGTGCCGTGGCGTCCGCGCTCAGGCCGCGGACCGCGATCGCGGTTTCCCGCCGCGCTGAGGTCGTGCGCCCCGGATCGCGAGAACAGCCCTCAGCGCCGCGTTGACGGACGCGGAGTCGGCGAACTCCTTGGCGACATCCTCATCGAGCGCGCGGAGGTTGCTTCCCTCCGCGGCGATCCGTTTGGCAAGCGTCCCGCGCGTCGCGCGCGACCAGTCGTAACGGTCGACGTGTCCCTCAGCCAACGGCTTCTTCATATTTCCTCCGTTGCGATCGCGAGGCCTTCCTCGCAGAGATGATCCGAGCGACGTCCGCGACGTCGAACACGAGGATCACGACGAACAACAATCGAGTCTTTCCGGACATGCCGATCACGATCGTGCGCGCCGGATCGATCAGGTCGGGAGCCTCGAGCGCGAATGGATCGAGGAGGGCGGACGCGGCTTCCTCGAACGAGATGCCGTGCTGGCCAGGTTGGCCTGCGCTTTGGTCGGATCCCAAGTGACGCGCACCCGAGGAGGCTAGCATCTCGGTCCGCGCCGAGGGGATCCGCACGAGGGCGCCGCCCAGGCGACAGTACACGCTGACGGCCTCGCCGAAGGCGCTCGCCGACACCCTCCGCGCCGTACGCCCCACCGGGATGAGCGGATGGAATGCAAGGTGGCGTTCACGAAGGGCCGTCACGGCGCCGATCTCGCCGCACGCCACGGCAAGACACCGAAACAAGAAGATTCTTAACAACTTGCGGCGCCCCATGCGGCGGGTCGCGGCAGGTCGTAGCGCGGGGGAATGAGGTTTGCGCCCGGCCGGTTGACACGCCGCAAGCCGGGCGCTTTGCTCCGGCCTCCCTACAGGTCAACCATGTCGGATCGCCTCACTGAAGACGTCACCAAGTTCCAAGGTCGGTTTGCCGCGCTCAAGGCCGAGGTCGGCAAGGTCCTGGTCGGCCAGGACGAGATGCTGCATCGCCTCCTCCTGGGCCTGCTCGCCGGCGGCCACGTGCTGCTCGAGGGCGTGCCCGGCCTCGCGAAGACCCTCGTGATCCGCACGCTGGCCGAGGCGGTCGACGGCACGTTCTCGCGGATCCAGTTCACCCCGGACATGCTGCCCGGCGACGTGGTGGGCACCCAGATCTTCAACCCGCGCGAGGGCTCGTACACCGTGCGCAAGGGCCCTGTGTTCGGTAACCTGATCCTCGCCGACGAGATCAACCGCGCGCCGGCCAAGGTGCAGTCGGCGCTGCTCGAGGCGATGCAGGAGAAGCAGGTCACGCTCGGCGACCAGACGTTCCGCCTGGCCGATCCGTTCCTCGTGCTCGCGACCCAGAACCCGATCGAGCAGGAGGGCACGTACCCGTTGCCCGAGGCCCAGCTCGATCGCTTCATGCTGAAGATCAAGGTCGGCTACCCGACGCGCGACGACGAGGTCAAGATCATCGATCGCATGGCCGGCGCGGGCGCCGAGCCGAGCGCGAGCAAGATGATGACGATCGACGAGATCCTCGCGGCGCGCGAGGCCGCCCGGCAGGTGTTCGTCGATGACAAGGTCAAGCGCTACGCGGTCGACCTGGTGGCCGCCACCCGCGACCCCAAGGCGTCGAACCTGGCCAACCTGGCGCCGCTCATCGACAACGGCGCGTCGCCCCGCGCGTCGATCGCGCTGGTCAAGGTCGCCAAGGCCCAGGCGCTGCTGTCGGGCCGCACGTACATCTCGCCGCACGACGTCAAGACGATCGCGCACGACGTGCTGCGCCACCGGATCCTGGTCTCCTACGAGGCCGAGGCCCAAGGCAAGACCACGGATCACGTGATCGCCCAGATCCTCGAGAACGTCCCCGTCCCGTAGGCCCGGTAGGTCAACGATGTTACCCGCCGAGATCGCGCAAGCCGTCAAGCGCATCCAGTTCGTCACCGGCCGTCACGTGTCCGACGTGATGGCCGGCGCGTACCTGTCGGTGTTCAAGGGCCGAGGCATGGAGTTCGACGAGGTGCGTCCGTACGTGCCCGGCGACGACGTGCGCTCGATCGACTGGAACGTCACCGCCCGCACCGGCGAGCCGCACGTCAAGCGGTTCGTCGAGGAGCGCGAGCTGACGGTGATGCTGCTGGTCGACGTCAGCGCCTCGCAGGACTTCGGCTCGGGCCGGCGCAGCAAGCTCGAGGCCGCGGTCGAGCTGTCCGCGCTGCTCGCGATGAGCGCGGTCGAGAACGGCGACAAGGTCGGCCTGCTGCTGTTCCACGGCGGCGCCGACCTCTACATCCCGCCGCGCAAGGGCGGCAAGCACGCGCTGCGCGTGGTCCGCGAGGTCCTGGCGCGCGGCGAGGGGGTGCCGTCGGGCCCGGCGCCGCGCCGCGCGATGTTCGAGCTGCCGCGCACCGTGCGGCGATGGTTTGCCAGGCTCGCGGCCAGGACCGCCGCCGAGCCCCGGCGCGCGACGAGCATCGCGGCCGCGCTCGAGTTCTGCCGCCAGGTGCTGCCGCGCCGCGCGGTGCTGTTCCTGATCTCCGACTTCCTCGACGAGGGCTACCTCCAGGTGTTGCGCCACGCCAACCGCAAGCACGACGTCGTGGCGTCGCTCATCACCGATCCGCGCGAGGCCGAGATGCCCCCCACGGGCCTGGTCACGCTCGAGGACGCCGAGACCGGCGCGCTCCGCCTGGTCGATACCCGCTCGCCCGGCTTCCGCAGCGAGCTCGCGATGCGCGCCAAGGATCGCCAGGACACGCTGCGCGATCAGCTGCGCGCCACCGGCATGGATCTCGTGGTGTTCGACGCGTCCGGCTCGATGGTCGACCCCTTGTTGCGGTTCTTCCGCGAACGCGAACGGAGGCTGCGCCGATGACGACCCTGCTCCCCGAGCACAGCCGCCACCTTCGGCTCGCCGCCGCCTGCCTGGTCGGCTTTGCGCTCACCCTGGGCGCCGGCGGCGGCTGCCACGACGAGGACGCCGCCGACCCCGGCACCGCCGCGGCGCCGATCGAGCCCGCGAAGGACGCGATCACCAGGACGACCGAGGTCGGGCCGGTCAAGGCCACCGTCCAGGTGTGGCCCGCCAAGCCGACGCTGGGCGACGCGATCTACGCGCGGCTCGCGATCGAGGCCCCCGCCGGGGTCAGCATCGACGCCCCGTTTCAGGAGGCCGGCGATCAGCGGCTCGGCCGGTTCCGGGTCGTCGGGTTCACCCGCGATACCCAGCGCAAGCCCGACGGCGGCCAGCGCCACGAGCAGACCTACACGCTCGAGCCGCCGTCGAGCGGGCGCCAGCGGATCCCACCGCTGCGGTTCGAGATGACCGACACGCGCAAGGGCTCGGCGGGCGACGCCGGCAAGCCGCAGGAGGTCCTGACCGACGAGGTTCCGCTCGAGATCGTCCCGCTCGCCGGCGAAGCCGCCTCGGCGTCGCTGCGGCCCGCGGCCGGCGAGCTCGATCCCGACGTCGGCGGCATCGGCTGGCTCGCGCTCCTGGGCATCGCCAGCGGCCTCGCGGTGCTCGGCTCGGGCACGGTGCTCGGCTACCGCGCGCTGCGGGCGCGCCGCCGGCTCGAGCAGCAGCGCTCGGCGTACGATGACGCCGTCGCGCAGCTACGGGCGCTCGAGGACCGAGGCCCGCCGGAAGAGGCGCTGGCCGACGGCTGGTTCGTCGAGCTCTCGGCGATCGTCCGGCGCTACCTCGAGCATCGCTACGAGATCCGCGCGCCGGAGCTGACCACCGAGGAGTTCCTGCTGGTCGCGACCGCGCGGCCCGAGCTCACGGCCGAGCATCGCGTGCTCCTGACCTCGTTCCTCGAGCGCTGCGATCGCGTCAAGTTCGCCGGGTATCGCCCGGACGCCGAGGAATCGCTGGCCACGCTCAAGGCCGCGCGTGGGTTCGTCGAGGACACCCGGCTGCGCGAGCCGATCGCCGTGGCGGTCGCGCGGCACCCGGGTGGAAAGGCGGCCTGACATGGAGGACGTCCTTCGCTGGATCTATGGTCTGTTTCACGTCGAGCCGACGCACCCGTGGCTGGTGTTCGTGGCGATCCTGGCGATCCCCGCCTACCAGCTGGCGCGAGGGTCGGCCGGCCGCGTCGTGTTCTCGTCGCTGCGCGCGCTGCCGCTCGGCGGCCACACCTGGCGCACCCGGCTGGCCTGGCTGCCCGACGCGCTGATCGCGGCCTCCGTGGTCTTGCTCGCGCTCGCGCTGTCCGGGCCGCGCGCCGGCGATCAGAGCGCGCGGGTGCGCCGCGACGGCATCGCCGTGATGATGGCGGTCGACGTCTCGGGATCGATGCGCGCGCTCGACCTCTCGGAGAAGAACCGCGAGCTGACCCGGCTCGACGCGGTCAAGGACACGTTCGAGCGCTTCGTGCTCGGCGGCGGCAAGCTCGACGGCCGGCCCGACGACGCGATCGGCCTGGTCGCGTTCGCGCGCTACGCCGAGACCCGGAGCCCCCTGACGCTCGACCACGGTAACCTCGCGACCGCGGCGCGCCAGCTGACGTTCGCGCGCGAGGACGAGGACGGCACGGCGATCGGCGCCGGCCTCGAGCTCGCGGTCGCCCGGCTGGCCGAGTACAAGGCCCAGAGCAAGGTCGCGATCCTCCTGACCGACGGCGAATCGAACATCCACGACATCGACGAGGACACCGCGATCGACGACGCGGTCAAGGCCGGGATCAAGGTCTACACGATCGGCGCGGGCACCACCGGAGTCGCGCCGATCCGGATCCCGCGCGGCGACGGCACGAGCGAGCTGCGGCAGATGGAGGTCTCGATCGACGAGACGCTGCTGCGCAAGATCGCCGACAAGACCCACGGCCAGTACTTCCGCGCCACCGACCACGCGGGCCTCGTGAAGATCTACGAGGCGATCGACAAGCTCGAGCGCACCACGCTCCAGGAGGAGCGCTTCACCGAGTATCGCCAGCTCTACGGCCGGTTCGTGGCCGCTGCGATGGCGCTCGTGCTCGGCGCGTTCCTCTTGCGCGGCACCATCCTGCGGAGGCTACCGTGATCGACTGGCAGTTTGCCGAGGTCCAGCGGATCCACCTGGTGTGGCTCGCGCTCGCGGCCATCATCGTGCTCGGCGTGCTCGAGCGGCGCAACCGCAGCGCGCTGGGCGCATTCCTGTCGCCGGTGATGCAAGCGCGGCTGACCGCGCAGGCGCCGGGCGCGCGGTCCGTCGCGCGGCTCGGCCTGGTGCTCTGCGCGATGCTGGCCGCGATCGGCGCGCTGATGCGCCCGCAGGTCCGCGGCGAGACCGAGACCGTGACCTCGATCCAGGCCACCGCGGACGTCATGTTCGTGCTCGATACCTCGCGCTCGATGCTCGCCGAGGACGCGGCGCCCAACCGGCTCGCGCGCGCCAAGGCGGAGATCGCGCAGCTGGTCGGCAAGCTCGACGGCCATCGCGTCGGCCTGGTCGCGTTTGCCGGCCGCGCCGCGCCGATGTGCCCGCTGACCCCGGACCACTCGTTCTTCACCACGGTGCTCTCGACCGTCGACACCCGCAGCGCGGGGCGCGGCGGCACGCGGGTCGGCGAGGCGATCAAGACCGCGGTCCGCGGCTTCCCGCCCGGCGGCGGCGCCAAGCTGATCGTGCTGATCACCGACGGCGATGATCAGGATACCTACAGCGAGGACGCGGCCAAGCTCGCGCGCGACGCCGGGATCAAGATCGTCGCGATCGGCCTGGGCAGCGAGACCGGCAGCGAGATCACGCTGACCGATCCGGCGACCGGCGCGAAGACCAAGCTGATGCACGACGGCAAGCCCGTGATCAGCAAGCTCGACGGCGACAAGCTGCGCAAGATCGCGCTGGTCACCGAGGGCGCCTACATCCCCGCCGGCACCTCGGCGGTCGATCTCGAGTCGATCATGAAGACCCACGTCGCCCCGATGGTGAGCGCGGCCGTCGCCTCGGCCCAGCGGGTGATCCCGGCCGAGCGCTACACCTGGCTCGTGCTCGCCTCGCTCGGCTGCTTGCTCGCGGCGCTCTGGGTCGGGAGGACGCCATGAGGCATCTACAGATCGCGTGGCTCGGCATCGCGTGCGTCATCGCTATGGGGAATAGCCTCGGCGGCTGCATCGGCGAGCACCGCGACGCGCGCGACAAGTACAACGCAGGCGTGGCCGCGCTCGCCAAGGGTGAGTTCGACGCCGCCGAGAAGGCCCTGCTCGACGCGCGGAGCCAGGCCGGGGTGGATCCCGAGCTGCGGTTCCGCGCGGCCTACGATCTGGGCGTCGCGTTCGCCGCGCACGCCGAGCAGGTGAAGGCCGGCAAGGACGCCGACCTGGGCAAGGCGCTCGAGCTCGCGCAGCAGGCGGTGTCGTGGTTCGGCGATGCCGACCGGCTGCGCCCGGGCCACGCCGACACCAAGGCAAACCTCGGGATCGTGCGGGCGCGGATCCAGGCGATCAGCGACGAGCTGCGCAAGGGCGAGGGCAAGCTCGAGGTCCGGCTCGATCACCTGATCGGCGATCAGCGCGGCGTGCTCGAGGAAGCGCGCGGCGCGTGGCTCGCGATCAAGGAGGCCCGAGGCGCCGATCCGCTGGCGCAGCAGGGCACGCTGACCCACCTCGCGGACACCGAGCGCGGGATCGTCGCGGAGGCCGGCGTCGTCGGTGATCTGGCCGCTGACGAGATCGACGCGATCGGCAAGAAGGCCGAGGACAAGCGCTCCGACGAGGAGAAGGTCCGCGTCGTCCAGCTGAAGAACCTCGACCTGTACCTGCTCGAGGGCCGGACGCGGATCACCCTTGCGCGGCGCAAGCTGCAGGAGCTCGCCGCCGAGGACGGCGTCGCCCGCGCGGAGGCCGCGCTCGTGGCGCTCAAGCGGGCGCGCGAGCAGCTGCTCGATCCGATCACGGTGATGCGGCAGGTCGCCCAGGACGAGCTCGCGGTGCTCGAGGACACCGCCCACTCCGACACCAAGGCGCTGGAGTTCGGCAGCGCGGCGGCCCCGGCGGTGTTGCCGGGCTGGCTCGAACCCAAGGTGATCGGGGAGCGCCAGGGCGGCATCCGCGATCGGCTCGAGGAGGTCCGTGCCCGGCTGGCCGCGGCCATCGAGGCTCCGGCGAAGCCCACGGCCGATCCCCAGGCGCCCCCCAGGCCCGAGGATCCCAAGCAGCAGAAGCTGCTCGAGCGCGTCAAGGCGGCGCTGCCCTCGGTCGGCGACGCGAGCACGGCGATGGATCGCGCGCGCCAGGCGCTGGCCGACAAGCAGATCAAGCAGGCGGTCACGCAGGAGAGCGCCGCGCTCGAGGCGCTCGCGCACGCGATCGAGCAGTTCTCCGATCTCAAGCAGACGATCGAGCTGGCGTACGCCGAGCACCAGGCGCTCGTGCGCCTGCTCTCGCCCGAGGCCGCCAAGCAGCTCGACGCCGCCACGCGCGCCAGGCAGACACACGACGCGCTATCGCATAACCTCGGCAGGATGCCGCGGATCGCAGAGCTCCTCGCCGAGGAGGTCGCCCAGCTCGACGACCAGGCCAAGCAGCTCGCGGGCAAGGCCGGCGAGCCCGCCAAGGATCCGAAAGCCGCCGAGGCCCAGAAGCAACAGCTCGAACAGGCCAAGCAGCAGCTCGAGCAGGCCCGGCAGCAGCTGGCGCGGGCCGAGGAGCTGCGCGGCCAGGCCGCAGCCGCGCTCGGCGCGCTCGACAAGGCGCTGGCCGCCAACCAGGATCCGATGCCCCCGGCCAAGGACGCCGATGCCAAGCTCAGCGAGCTCCGCAAGCTGTTCTTCTCGGTGATCGAGCACCTGAAGGAGCTGATCCGCGAGCAGGGCGAGACCCGCGACCAGGTGTCGGCGATCAACAGCGAGGACGACGCCACCCGCGCCCCGAAGCTACCCGGCCTCATCGACCACCAGGACGGCCACGCCACGATGGCCAAGGCGATCACCGACGCGCTGGCGCACCAGGCCGACGCGGCGGCCAAGCAGCCCGCGCAGCCCGGCCAGCCGCAGCAGGGCCCGGACGCCAAGGCGCTGGCGTCGGCCGCCGACGAGGTTCGCAAGGCGCAGGGCGACATGGGCGACGCGCGCGCCACGCTGGTCAAGGCGCGCGACGCCAAGAACATGACCGAGAGCCTCCTGCCGGGCGTCAAGAGCCAGGCCAAGGCGATCGAGCACCTCGAGAGCGCGCTCAAGCTCCTGCAGCCGCCGCCCAAGAAGACCGACCAGAAGAACGACAAGGACCAGCAGCAACAGCAACAGCAACAGCAGCAGCAACAGGCCAAGCAGGACCCGCAGCAGCAACAGGGCGGCGCCGGCCAGCGCGCGCGCGATGACGATGCCAGGCGGCAACGCGAGCGCCGCGATCGCGAGTCCTCCTCCGATCCCGTCGAGAAGGATTGGTGATGAGCGCAGCGAACCACGGGGGGTGGGTGGGATCGGT
The DNA here is from genome assembly GCA_032356425.1 of Cumathamnion decipiens. NCBI lineage: Eukaryota > Rhodophyta > Florideophyceae > Ceramiales > Delesseriaceae > Cumathamnion > Cumathamnion decipiens. The sequence goes on along the minus strand of JAUKWE010050259.1, from coordinate 1,297 downwards.
GCGGCGGATCGCGTGCTTGATCGCGCTGGTGGTGGCCGCGCGCACCGCGCGCGCCGACGAGACGCACGCCGAGTACCGGCTCGGCGATCGCGAGACGCCGCACGTGGGCGTCCCGTTTGCGCTCGATCTGGTGATCGAGGGGTTCGACGAGACTCCCCAGCCCGAGGTCCCCAAGCTCGAGATCGCCAACGCCACGGTCGCGTTCGTGGCCGCACAGCCCAACGTGTCGCGCGGCATCCAGATCGTCAACGGCCGGCGCAGCGACTTCGTCAAGGTGACGTGGGTCCTGCGATGGCGCGTCGAGCCCCACAAGGAAGGCCGGATGCGGGTGCCGGGCTTGACCGTCACCCAGGGCGGCAAGCGCGCGACCGCCCTGGCCGCCGAGGCCGAGGCCGATACGATCCCGACCACCGACGCCATGACGCTCTCGCTCGCGCTGCCCGATCGCCCGGTCTTCGTCGGCGAGACCGTGCCGGTGACGCTGACGTGGCTGTTCCGCAGCGAGCCGCAGGGTGAGATCAAGTGGGCGATCCCGCTGATGACGATGGACGCGTTCACCGTGAGCGGGCCGCCGGCGAAGCCCTCGCGCAAGGTGCTGACGTTCCCGGCCGGCGCCAAGGAGCTGCAGCTGCCCTACGAGGTCGATCAGGTCGATCAGGGCGGCACGCGGACCAACCGGCTCACCGCGACCTTCTTCCTCGCGCCGCGCAAGGTCGGCAAGCTCGACGTCCCGGCGTCGGCGGTGGTGGCCGCGCTCGCGACCGGGCGCCCCGACTTCTTCGGCAACGCGCCGAGCCGGCTGTACCGCGCGACCGACGTGCCTCGCGTGCTCGAGGTCAGGCCGCTGCCCGAGACCGACAAGCCCGGCAACTTCGCGGGCGCGGTCGGCGAGCAGTTCTCGATCGACGTCACGACCTCGCGATCCGTGGTCAAGCTCGGCGAGCCGGTCGAGCTCGCGATCCGGATCAAGAGCAACCAGCGGCTCGACACCCTGGCGCTCGGCCGGATCGACGGCGAGGGCGGCCTGCCCAGGGACAAGTTCGTCGTGCCCGCCGATCCGGCGACCGGCGAGCTGGCCGACGACGGCAAGACCAAGACGTTCAAGGTCACCGCGCAGGTCACCGGGCCGGCGACCGAGGTCCCGGCGATCGCGTTCGCATACTTCGATCCGGCCAGGGGCACTTACCAGACGATCCACTCCGAGCCGATCGCGCTGTCGGTCGCGGGCAGCAGCGTGGTGGGCGCCGGCGACGTGGTCGCGGCGCGCCCCAGGCCGGGGGCCGGGGCCGGGTCTGCG
>JAUKWE010050148.1:0-18802 GCA_032356425.1 Cumathamnion decipiens | reverse complement strand
GGTGCCGCTGCTCGGCGACGCCGACGCGCTGTACGACGAGCGCGGCGAGGTCGCGCCCGAGCACATCGACGCGATCGGGCACATCCCCGGCCTCGTCATCGCCGCGTCGTCGGGGCGCGCCGGCCACCTCGAGCTGCGGCGGCCCCAGCTCGGCGTCGCGCTGCCGCGCACCGAGCTCGCCGACCGCGAGCGAGCCTGGCGCGCCGCGCTCGTGCCCCACGGCATGGCCGAGGACGCGAGCGAGCTCGCCGCGCGCTACGTCATCGGGCCCGGCGCGATCGCCGACGTCGTCGTCGAGGCCGCGCGCTATGCCGGCGCGGCCGGGGGGCCCGTCGATCGCGACGCGCTCGAGGCCTCGGTCGGCCGCCGGCTGTCGCTGCGGCTCGGGACCTACGGCACGGTCGTCCACCGCAAGGCGCGGTTCACCGAGCTCGTGCTGCCCGAGGACGTGATCGACACGCTGCGCGACATGATCGCGATGGTCCGGGAGCGCTCCCAGATCCTCGAGCGCTGGGGCTACCAGCGTCACCTCGGCATCTCGCGCGGCGTCGCCGGCCTGTTCTCCGGCGAGCCCGGCACCGGCAAGACGATGGCCGCGAGCGTCGTGGCGTCCGAGCTCGGCCTCGAGCTGGTGCGGATCGATCTGTCCGCCGTGGTGTCGAAGTACGTCGGCGAGACCGAGAAGAACCTCGGCAAGATCTTCGACGAGGCGCAGGACGCCCACGCGATGCTGCTGTTCGACGAGGCCGACTCGCTGTTCGGCAAGCGGACCGAGCTCAAGACCGCCCAGGACCGGTTCGCCAACCTCGAGGTCAACTACATCCTGCAGCGCATGGAGAGCTTCGACGGCGTGTCCGTGCTCACCACCAATGCCGAGAGCTCGATCGACCCGGCCCTCCAGCGCCGCCTCAACTTCCGGATCCGGTTCCCCGAGCCGGAGGTCGACGAACGGGAGCAGCTGTGGCGCCAGCTCTTACCACCCCAGGCCGGGCTCCATGGCGGGGTTGACTTCCACGCCCTCGCCGAACGCTTCGATATGACAGGTGGTTACATCAAGAACGCCGTGGTCCGTGCCGCGGTGATCGCGGCCCGCGCCGGTCGCAACCTGACCGTGGAGGATCTCTGGCTCGGCGCTCACCACGAGTATGTCGAGATGGGCAAGGTCATGCCGCAGCTGCCGCGGGGGACCCTGTGACGTCTGTAACGTCTGTGACGCCCGAGACCTCCGGCGACGACACGGATCCGACGCCCAGGCCGCCGTCCCGCGTCCTCGCCGTGCTGCTTGCGCTCGTGGCGGCCGGGTGCCTCGTCGCCGCGTGCTTCTCGCACCGCTGGCTCGCCAACAGGCGGGTCGGCGATCTCGGGTACTCGCCGCTGTCGTTCCAGCTCTGCGCGCCGGCCTGTACCACGATCTCGAATTTTCAAGTGGCTGAAAATGCTAATGTTTTACCCTTCGAGGAGGATCGGGTGTCTCGCGCCTTCCCGATCGCAGGGCTCGTGACCTTTCTGGTCCTCCTGGTGGCTGCCGGAGGACTCGTGGTCGCGGCCGGGCTCGCCGCCGGGAACAAGCGACCGGACCTGCCGGTGTCGCCCACGACGTTCGCATTACTCGGCCTCATGATCGGCCTCATCGCAGGGTGTGTGTTCGTCGCCACCAAGCCGGGTGAGGTAGGTGCCGTCGGGGTGTCGTGGGGGTTCTGGGCATTCGGGGTCGGAGTGGTGTTCGGGATCGCCGGGGCGCAGCTGCTCGCCAGGCAGATTCGACCGCAGGATCCGGATCTCCTGCACGATGCGATGAACCCTGACCAGTTCTGATCTAGCGTAGATCATCCATGTCGCTCCGCGGAAAGACGCTATTCATCACCGGTGCGAGCCGTGGCATCGGCCTGGCGATCGGCCTTCGCGCGGCGCGGGATGGTGCCAACGTCGTGATCGCCGCGAAGACCGCGGAGCCCAACCCCAAGCTGGCCGGCACGGTGTTCACCGCCGCCGAGGAGATCAACCAGGCCGGCGGCAAGGGGCTCGGCATCGTCTGCGATATCCGGTTCGAAGACCAGGTGGCCGCGGCGGTGAAGACGGCCGCCGACACGTTCGGGGGTATCGACATCCTGGTCAATAACGCCAGCGCGATCAGCCTGACCGACACGGTGCACACGCCGATGAAGCGGTATGATCTGATGCATCAGATCAACACGCGCGGTACGTTCGTGTGCTCGCAGGCGTGCATCCCGTTCCTCAAGAAGGCAGCGAATCCGCACATCCTCAACATCTCGCCGCCGCTCAACATGGAAGAGCGGTGGTTCGCGCCGCACGTCGCGTACACGATGGCGAAGTTCGGCATGAGCCTGTGCGTGCTCGGCATGGCGGGCGAGCTCCGGCGCGACGGCATCGCGGTCAACGCGCTGTGGCCGCGCACGACCATCGCCACCGCGGCGATCCAGAACCTGCTCGGCGGGGAGGCGGCCATGCGGGGCTCGCGCAAGCCGGCGATCATGGGCGACGCAGCCCACGCGATCTTGACCAAGCCATCACGCGACTTCACCGGAAAGTTCTGCATCGACGACGACGTGCTCGCCGCTTCCGGCAAGACCGATCTCAGCGAATACGCGATGGATCCGAACGCTCAGCTCCTGCCCGATTACTTCATCTAGTAGGGAGGCCACATGGCCAAGGCCAAAGCCAAAGCAAAGCAGTCGAAGACCAAGACCAAGACGAAGGCAAAGGCCTCGTCGGCGAAGAAGCCCGCCAAAGCCAAGCCGAAGGCCAAGGCCAAGGTGAAGGCCAAGGCCAAGGTGAAGACCACGGCCAAGACCACGGCCAAGGCGAAGGCCAAGCCCGCCCCGGCCAAGAAGCCGGCGGCCAGGCCCGCCAAGGCCAGAGCACCCAAGGCCGCACCGCCTGCGCCCGAGCCCGAGCCCGCGCCCGCGCCCGCGTTCGGCGAGCCCGAAACCGGGACCGCCAACGGCTCACCGGAAGCCGAGCGCTGGGGCGAGCCGATCGTTCCCGCGGTGCCGGTAAATGAGCCCGTCGAAACCGACGGGGACACCGGCTACGAAGACGACGAAATGTCGTGATCCGGCACGGGGCAAGCCCGGCGCAGGGGGTGCGTAGCTACACCGCCATGGCGAGCTTCGCTTTGCGTGCCTGGCGCTCGGGCTCGAGGTAGCGCCACAGGCCGCCGAGCAGCACGAGGGCCGAGAATCCCCCGCACGCGATGCCCCACAGCCAGTAGGGCATGCCGAGCGCATCTGACATCGCCTGGGTATCCGATGGGCCGCGGTGGCCATTCTGGATCTCGACGTACTGCGTGAACAGGTAACCGCCACCGGTGTACACGCTCAGCGCGAGCTGGACCCCGAGGAACACCAGCACCACCTGCGCGAACGCCGGCCGGGCAGACACCGTGACCACGAGGCAAAGCGCGGCCACCATCGCACCGAACCCCCACCCGAACGGCGTGCGCGTCCACAGGATCAGCGAGATCACCATGAAGGCACCGAACGCACCGAGCGCATAGCGTGCCCAGCGTGCGTTACGGCCGATCGCGAGGAACGCCCCCCCGACCACGGCGGGTCCACACAGCCCACCCGCGCACACGAACGCCGCGGCGAGGTTGCCCGACGTGCGGGTGTAGGCAAGCCCCGAGTACGTGTACATCTCGAACTTGTCGAAGTCACCGCCGACGAGCAACGCCGCGACGCCATGGCCGAACTCGTGGACATAGATGTGGAGCCACCGGAACGGCGCGAGCAGCCACCAGGTGTTCTGCGGGCTCGGGATCAAGAACATCGCAAGCGTGACCGCGACGCTGCCGACCAGCACGATCGCGGCGTGACGGCGCGGCGACGCTGGCACGCGCGGTGTTTCCATGGCTGAACTGTAGACCCGAGCCAGTCTCCCCGCCATTCCCATCGCCACCCCCCGCGGAACGCCCTGACTAGTACAGCGGCCATTCCACCGGACGCAGGTTCACGCGGTGATCTTCGTAGGTGTAGCGATGCGGCGGCACGTACGTGTGATGCGGCTCCACCGTCTCGATCGGGACCAGCTCGACCTCGGGATACTGCTTCTCCCGCGCGACCTCGACCGTGCAGCCGGCCTCGCGGACGACGTGCTCCGACGTCGAGCCCAGCAGGATCCGTTCGAGCCCGGTCATCCCCTTGCTGCCGACGATGATCAGATCGGCGCCGACCTCGCGCGCCAGACCCAGGATCTCCTGCGCAGCCTTGCCGATCCGCGCGTGCACGAAGAAGTGGACGCGGTCGTGGACCTCCACCTTGTCGAGCTCGCACTGAATCTCGACGGTGAGGGCCTCCTGCACGCGCGCCGCGTACATGTAGTCGACCCCGTTATACGAAGGAATGCTGGGGATCGCTTCTTTCGGATCGATCACGCAGACCACGTGCAGCACGTGGAACGGCGCCCGCGCGGCGAGCGTCGCCGCGCGCCGCAGCGCCGTACTGCTGCTCTGGCTGAAATCAAAGCCGACAACGACGGGGCTGATGTGCGGGCTCATGCATGGCACCACAGCAACGCCCGTGCCATCATCGTCTCCCTGCCCCCCTTCACCAGGCGCTGGGCGCTTGCGCTCCCCGTGCGTGCGGGCCCCCACAAGGCAGATTGTTCCCGTAGCGTATGATGCAGGAGGACTTGCAGCCCACCGCGTGACGGGCCATCTTGTGGCGATGGCAACTGTTGAGATCACCGCGGACAACTTCCAGGCAACCATCGAGAAACAGGGCATCGTGCTGCTCGATTTCTGGGCCTCCTGGTGCGGCCCATGCAGGGCGTTCGCCCCGGTGTTTGAGAAGGCGTCGGAGACCCACGGTGACATCACGTTCGGCAAGATCGACACGGAAGCCCAGCAAGAACTCGCAGGTGCGGCCAGCGTCTCGGCGATCCCGACGCTGATGCTGTTCCGCGACGGCGTCCTGCTGTTCCGCGAGGCCGGGGCGCTCCCGCCGGCTGCCCTCGAAGAGCTCGTCTCTCAGGCCAAGGGGCTTGACATGGCGAAGGTCAAGGCCGAGATGGCCGCGCATGGACACGCTCACGAACACGGCCCCGGCTGCGATCACGAGCACTGACCGCATCGGCCGGGGGGCCGGCTCGGCCGCATCGACGGGCCGATCTGCCGAGGCCTCGTGATCGGGATTGTTTCAGAAATCCACAAATTACCGTCCAGCGGTGAGCTGGGATCACCGAGTCAGCCACCGACCAGCGCCTGGACCATGAGCCTGCGTGCTCGCATCCAGCAGCGGAGCCGACGTGGACTTCCGCAGCTGCAGGAAGCGCTCAGCCGGCCGACCGCTTCCCGGGGTCGCCATGGCCGGCCGGACCGGCCGATCAGGCCGTGAACCCGGACCCCAAGCTCCCGATCCATGCCCGGTTGGCCGGTCGCCGGTCGCCGGTCGGCTGGCCGATCGAAGCATTGGACCGAAATCCAGGTCGAAGCTCATCGCGGGGCCTGGAAACCGCCGGGCTGACAAGCTGGAGGCAGGCAGCATGGATGACTTCCGGGTGCCTCATGCTCGAAGTATTTGTAGTGCCTACTGCTCCACGGAGGTATAGACGTCGATTGGCAGAGCATCCAGCGTGTTACAGTGATGCGTCGGGCGCACCTACCCTTGCTCGGATGGCCAAGGCTGCGGGTCGCTCTATCCAGCACCGCCTCGGGGAGCGAATGCAGACGCTTCGCCATGATCGCGACCTTACCCAGGAGGTGGTCGCGGCGCGCATCGGGATCTCGCAGAAGTACCTGAGCGAGCTGGAACGCGGCGAGAAGTCGCCGAGCTGGGAGACGCTGGTCGCCATCGCCCACAAGGGCTTCGACATCAAGCTCGCGGCGCTGCTGTTCGGGATCGACGAGGACATCGGCGCCGAGGCCAAGCACCTCCACGACGTGCTCGCCGGCCGTCCGAAGGAGGTTCGGTACGACGTCTTGCGTGCCATCGAGCTCATCCTGCGCGCCGCCGAAGGGTCGAAGTAATCTCCCCTCCGCGGACGATGGCAGGTAGATTCGGGCGCGATGCGACCTACGGACCGCGCCCCGGGTGAGGTAATCCTTCACACGGATCACCAGTTCAACGGAGTGAAGGTGTTTTCGGCGACCATGTTTGCCGATCGCGAGCGGCTCGGCGAGTCGATCACGGCGTGGCTCGAGGCCAGGCCGCAGCTCAAGGTCACCCAGATGGTCGTGACCCAATCGAGCGACGCGGCGTTTCATTGCATCGCGATCACCGTGTTCTACTGGGAGCCGCTGGCGCGCCGCTAATCGTGGCCCGGGCCGCGGCTCGACGGGCCCGGCGTGTTACCGTCACGCGTGCGCTTTTGCTGTGCGCTGCTCGCGGGGATCCTCGCCGGTCGTGCCGCAGATGTGCCCCGCGCCTGTGCCGATGATCTGCGTGAGGCGTTCGGCCTCCACAAGCGGCCGCCGCCGACGGCCTTGCCGAGCTGCGGCAATGGCCTGCCGTTCAACTGCGCGATCGCGACCGATCCCCTCGACGATGCGACCCCGTACGGGCTGTCGACGTGGCTGTCCGGCAGCTCCCTGTTGCGCCTGCCGGTCGCCGATGCCACGCATGACGCCGTTGCCTCGTATGCGCTCGGCGCGAGCCGCGACGAGGCCGGCCCGGTGTTCGGCGGCGCGAGCGGGCTCGAGAATCGCTGGACGATCGACGGCGCGCCGGCCGACAACATCCGCACCGGGGGGGCCGACACCCGGATCCCGCTCGCGTTCCTCGACGGCATCATGGTCAGCGTCGGCGGATTCTCGGCCCGTGACCGGACGAGCACGGGCGGGACGATCGACGCGCGGCTGCGGCGGGGCACCGCGCAGCACGAGGTCTCCGCCGATGCCTGGACCCAGCTCACGCTGCCGGCCCGCGCCCGGCCGATCGCGTCGGGCAGCTACGCCGTGCGGCGGCTCACGGCCGACACCGGTCCGGAAGCGACCGCCTCGCTCGTCGCGACCGGTCCGATCCACGCGCTCGATGCGCCGCTGGGGGGCACGGTGTGGTACGCGGCCGGCATCGCGCCGAACCTGTCGGCGAGCGACTTCTCGTGGCGGGCGGCGCGGCTGCTCGACGCCGACGGCAACGGCGTCCCGGACGGGCTGCCCGGCGACGTCGGGCTCGCGACCATCGAGCGGACCAAGGCGCGCACGCTCGACTACTTCGTGCCGGCGATGGCGCGGGTCGGGATCGATCGCGGTCCCGGGCACCTCGAGCTGTCGCTGATCGGGCAAGCGCAGCGCGACTCGCGGTTCCTGGGCAACGCGACCCGGAAGGCCGCCGGGGTCGACCGCACCACGTTCGTCGGCGACGCGATCGCGACCTGGCGTGGGACCTGGGCCGACACGCACGCACGCATGCAGGTGAGCTGGCACCGCAGCTCGCGCCACGAGGCGGCGCACGATCCGGCCGCCGCCGGGATCCCGCAGCTGCTCAGCGCCTACGTGCCGGCGACCCTGCCGGAAGATCCGCCGCTCGCCACGATCTGCGACGACAGCTCGCAGGCCGATCCGACCAAGCAGATCGCCAACTGCCCGGTGCCGTTCGGGCTGTTTGCGAGCGGGGGCGCCGGGCAGCTGACGAGCACCATCGGGGATCGCCCGACCGCGACGCTCGACCTCGCGCATCGCGTGGGCAACCACGTGGTCCGCACCGGCGCGACGCTCGAGGATACCCGGCTCGTGACCACCACCTCGTACACGGCCCACGAGGAGCAGTTCTCGCTGTTCCCCGGCGAGCTGGCTCACCGGCGGTTCTATCTCGGCAGCTGCGACGATACGCCCGTGGACGTGCCGTGCGGCGATGCGTCGTCGTCGCAGCTCACCTTCCGCACGGTGTACTCGGCCGCGTACGCCGAGGATACGTTCTCGCCCCAGGACGGCCTCTCGGTCGATGGCGGGCTGCGCTGGGAGCTGATGTGGGTCGGTTCCCGCCTCCACTTCTCGCACCAGATCTCGCCGCGCGTCGGGATCACCTGGGACGTGCTCGGCGGCGGGCGCTCGCGGCTGTGGGCGAACCTCGGCACGTCGTTCGCGATGCTGCCGGCCGGGCTCGGCGCCACGGTGATCCAGCGCGACGCGACGGTCGACGATACCGAGCTCGGAGGCATGGTGATCGGGCGCTCGCACGACGCCGGCTCGGCGTACCGGATCGAGCCCGGGATCGAGCCGATCCAGCAAGACGAGGTCACGGCCGGCGCCGAGGTCGCCCTGATCGGCGCGCTGCGCGCGACCCTGTGGGGCCAGGGCCGGTTCGTCCGGCGCGCCCTGGAGACCACCCCCGACGGGTTCGACAACCCCGGCCGCAACGGCGACATCCCGGCGACCCGGGAGGCCGAGATGGTCGCGTTCTCGCTCGAGATGGCCCAGCAGGACAAGATCGCGATCCGCGCCGGGGTGATGTGGGGGCGCACGGTCGGGACGTGGACCGGCCCCTACGATCCGCGGCAGGGCGTGAACTTGTTGCAGGGCCCCGCCTGGGACTTCAACGCCAGTAACCTGTACGGGCCCCTGCCGACCGACCCCGGCGGCCGCGTGTTCGTCGAGGCCGAGCGCTGGGGTACGCTGGGCGCGGTCGGCCTCTCGGTCGCGACGCGGCTGACCGTCGGCAGCGGTCGCCCGCGCAACGTGCTGGCCAACGGCGCCCTTGGCCTCGTCGAGCTGTTGCCGCGCGGCTCGGCGGGGCGCAATCCGGTCATCGGGCAGGCCAACCTGCGCCTGGCGGCGCGCTGGCGCGGGTTTTCGATGACGCTCGATCTGCTCAATGTCTTCGATCGCCAGGACATCACGAACCTCGATGAGGTGTGGAGTGGCGACTCGGTCCGCCCGATCCAGGGGGGGAGCTACGAGGACCTCGTGTTCCTCAAGAACGCGGCCGGCGATCCCGCGCGCCGGCAGACCGGGTTCCAGCTGCCCACCGCGTTCCAGGCACCGCTGGCCATCTCGCTCGGCGTTCATCAGGCGTTCTGAGCATTTTTTTGCAATCGAGACCTGGGGTTCCATCGCTCCTGGTTGTTTGCCGCGTGCTAGGATTTTTCCGCTGCCGCGGGAGCGCGGCGCACTTCGCCGCGACCACTCGGGGAGCCCATGGCCGATCTGTCTCAGTTCAAGGAAGCCGCTGCCGCCGTCAAGCATTCGCCACACGCCGTGAGCGCATGGGAAGAAGTCGAGGCCCTCGCGGCCGATCTCGATCGGCCCGACGATATCGTGGGGCTCTACACCGAAACGCTCGGCGGCGCCGTCGAGCCGCAGGTCGCCGAGATGATCGGCGAGCGCGCGGGCGGGTTCTGTGACGAATGGTTCGGCGACGATCCTTCCATCCTCGAGAAGATCCTGGTCCGGGTCACCGCGCTCGCGCCGGCCTCGGACACCGCGCTGGCGCGGCTGTCGGTGATCTACACCGTCGCGGAGCGCTGGACCGACGCGCTCGGCCTCTACGATCGCGCCGTCGAAGCGACCAAGGACAAGGCGCGCCGCGTCCGGCTGTTGCGGGAGGCCGCCCAGCTCTCGAAGGACGTCGCGAACCAGCCCGACAAGGCGATCGGCTACTACCAGCGCCTCCTGCCGCTGACGCCCGAGGATGGCCAGGTCAGCCAGAGCCTCGAGCGCCTGCTCGAGCGCCACGAGCGCTGGGCGGAGCTGATCCAGCTCTGGGAGAGCCGGCTCGACAGTCAGCCCAAGAAGGAGCGCGAGCGCAGCCGCGCCCGGATCGCCGCGGTCTGGCTCGATAACCTGCACGATCCGCAGCACGCGCTCGCCGCCGCCAAGCCGCTGCTCGCCGAGGCCGACGACGACAAGGAGCCGACCCAGCTGCTCGAGCGCATCCTCGAGTCGACGAGCGCCAGCAAGGGCGTGCGCGACGCGGCGCTCGACCTGTTGCGCTCGCACTACGATCAGACGACGCGGCCGCGCGAGGTGATCCGCGTGCTCGAGCAGGTGATCGCGCTCGATCCCGCGCAGAGCGGCGCGTTGCACGAGGAGGCCGGCACGCGGCTCGCCGAGCTCGATGATCTGCCCGCCGCGATGAATCACTTCGCGGCGCTGCTCGCGATGGCGCCGGGCTCGTCGGCGACCGAGGAGAAGCTGCGCCAGCTCGCCGAGCGCGGCGGGCACCACGATCGCTACGCCGATGGCGTCGCCGCGGCGGCCCGCGCCTCGAAGGACGCGACGCGCCAGGTCGAGCTGCTCGGCGAGGCCGCCCGGACGCGGCTCGATCGCCTGAACGACACCGAGGGCGCGATCAAGCTCCTGGTCGAGGCCTCGGCGACGAGCGGCGCCTCCGAGCACGAGCAGCTCACGGTCGCGCGCCGGCTCGCCGCGCTGTACGCCCAGACCAACCGGCCGCGCGAGCGGCTCGGCATGCTCGAGCGCCAGGCCCACCTCGAGGCGAGCGAGGTCGCGCGCAGCTCGATCCTGTCCGAGGCCGCCAAGCTCGCCGAGACGCTCGGCGACACCGAGCGCGCCCTGGCGCTGTGGGAGCGCCGGATCGACAGCGATCCGAACGACCTGTCGGGCCTCGACGCGCGGATCGGCATCCTCGATACCCAGGAGCGCTGGGACGATCTGGTCGCGGCGCTCGAGAGCCGGGCCGCCAAGGTCACCGCGCCCAACCAGAAGCGCGCCGATCTCGTGCGCGTCGCGCTGGTCCATCACCACCAGCGCCGCGATCTGAACGCGGCGATCGCGGCGTGGCAGCGCGTGGTCACCGACAACAAGGACGACGAGGAGGGCATCTCCGCGCTCGCCGACCTGCTCGCCACCACCGACCGCTGGAAGGAGATGGCCGATCTGCTCGAGAGCGCCTCGGGGCGCGCCACCGTGCGCACGATCGCGCGGCTGGTCCGGCTCGGCGAGGCGCTCCGGGCTCACCTCGACCAGCCGGTCCGGGCGCTGGCCGCCTATCGCAACGCGATCGCGATCGATCCCGGCAGCAAGGAAGCGCGCCTGGGGCTGACCGCGCTACTCGACGTCGCCGCGACCCGCGCGGCGGCGGCCGACGCGCTGGCCCAGTCGTTCCGGGTAAACGGCGATCTCGGCGGCGTGCTCGACCTGTTGCCGGCCCGGCTCGCCGAGGCCAAGGACGATCGCACCCGGCTCGCGCTCTTGCGCGAGGCCGCCCAGCTCCGGCTCGAGCACAAGCACGACGCGCCCGGCGCGCTCGCCGATCTCGCGCGGGCGTTCCCGCTCGCGCCGCGCGATCAGCTGATCGAGCATCAGATCGTCTCGCTCGCGAAGACCACCGGCGACTACACCACCACGGCGACCGCCTACGAGCGCGCGATCGCCGCGATCGACGCGATCGGCGGCGATGCCCGCGAGGCCGCGCGGCTGCGCATGGCGTACGCCGACATCGTCGCCGAGCGCCTGAACGATCGCGTGCGCGCGGGTGACGCGTACGCCCAGGTGGCGGCGGTCGAGCCCGGCAACCGCCGCGCGGTGCAAGCGTTCGCCAACCTCGGCTCGCACCTCGCCCGCTGGGACGAGGCCGCGGCCGCGGTGGTGCGCTACTGCGGGGTGCGCGAGGCGTTCGACGACGAGCTGCTCTCGATCCTCGAGCTGGCGGCCAACAACGCCGGCGCCCACGACGCGCTGGCGGTCGCGCTGGCCGCCGCGCTCGACAAGCACAAGCTGCCCGGCGCCGCGGGCGCGCTGTTCGCCCAGCGGATCGCGGTGGTGGCCCGCGATCAGCGCGGCGCCCTGCCCGCGGCGAGCCGCGCGCTGCGCCGCGCCCTCGAGCTCGGCGGCGAGCGCGCGGCCTGGCTCGCCGATCTGGTCGTGCTCGAGCGCGAGCAAGGCACGAGCCCGGCGCTGCTCGACGCCTTGCGCCGGCTCGCCGACGCCGACGGCCGCGATCTCGACTCGCTGGTCGGCGCCGCCGACGTCGCCTCCAAGCTCGGCGAGCGCGAGCAGGCGCTCGCGATCCTGTCGGCCGTGCTCGGCCGCGCGACCGCGGCCTGGCGCGGCACGGCGGCGATCCGCTCGGCGCGCTCGGTCGACGCGGTCGCGAAGTGGGCGATCGACGCGCTGGTCGATCTGTACCGCACCGGCGGCCGCGCGCGCGCCGCGGTCGACACGTTGATCGAGGCCGCGCGCCTGCCGTTCGACCAGAACACGCGGCGCGACATGCGGCTGCGGGCCGCGCAGCTCGCGACCGTCGAGCTCGGCGACAACGCCGCCGCGATCGACATGTACCGCAGCGTGCTCGGGCAAGCGCCGAACGATCTCGAGGTGATCGAGCGGCTCGCGCACCTGCTCGGGCTCGAGGACCGCGTCCCCGAGCTGCTCTCGCTGCGCCAGATCCAGCTCGGGCTCGAGAGCGATACGGACAAGAAGCTCGTGCTCCGGCTCGAGCTGGCGCGGCTGGTCGGCATCGTCGAGGAGCGCGGCGGCCGGCTCGACGCGCTCAAGGCCAACCTCGAGGATCGCCCCGGCCACGAGGCGTCGATCGAGGCGGTCGCCGACCTCCTGGCGAACAAGGGCCAGCACCGCATGCTCGTCGATCTGCTCGAGCAGCAGGCCCAGCGGCTCGAGACCGCCGGCGACCTCGCGCGGTCCGCGAAGCTGTGGGCGCGCTACGCCACGGTCGCGGAGACCGAGACCAAGGAGGTCGAGCGCGCGATCGGCGGCCATCGCCGCGTCGTCGCGCTCGCCCCGACCAGCGAGTCGCTGCGCGCCCTCGCGCGGCTGAACCTCGAGCGCAGCCAGCCCGCCCAGGCGGTGCCGTGGCTCGAGAGCTTGCTCGGCACCGTGCCGGCCGCCGAGCGGCTGATGGTCGTCTCGCAGCTCGCCAAGGCGCACCTGTCGGCCAACCAGCCCGACCGCGCGATCACCGCGATCGAGGTCAACCTCGACGACAGGGATCCGGCGCTCGAGCTGCGGATGCTGCTCGCCGATCTCTACCGCAAGGCCGAGGCCTGGGAGCCGCTCGCGCGCCACCTGACGCGCAGCCTGCCGCTGCTCAAGGACGACAAGCTCGCCCGCGAGTTCGCGCGCGAGGCCTCGTCGATCTACCTCCACAAGCTGACGTCGCCGGCCAAGGCGATCCCCGCGCTCGAGACCGCCCTGTTGCTCGATCCGACCGATCGCGATCTGCGGACCGCGCTCGCGATCGGCCAGCGCGTCGCCGGCAGGCTGGGCGAGGCGCGGGCCGCGCTCGCCGAGCTCATCACCGACTTCGGCCGCCGGCGCTCGCCGGAGCGCGCCGCGCTCCACGTCGAGCTCGCCCGGGTCGCCCAGGCCGAGGGCAAGATCGACGAGGCGATGGCCGAGATGGAGGCGGCCTCGAAGATGGACGCCTCGAACGCGGCGATCCAGAAGGAGCTCGCCGAGATGGCGCGCTCGGCCGGCCAGCTCGACAAGTCCGAGCGGACGTACCGCGCGCTCCTCCTCGTGGTGCGGCGCCAGCCGCCGGGGGACGACGAGGCCGCGGTCGGAGCGAGCGAGGTGTTGTTCGAGCTCCACAAGCTCGCCGAGGCCCGCGGCGAACGCGACCAGGCCAAGGAGCTCCTCGAATCGGCGATGGAGGCGGCGATCCAGTCCGACGCCGAGGTCCGCCGGCTCAGGCGTTCGCTGATCGCCCACGGCGAGGGCGAGCTCCTGCTCGCCGTGCTCGAGCGCCGGCTCGCCACCAACCCCGAGCCGCACAGCCAGGCGCGCCTGCTAAGCGACATGGCCGAGACGCTCGACGCGCAGCTCCAGCGCTACAACGAGGCGCTCGACGCGCTGATCCGCGCGATCGGCGTGATGCCGTCGCGCACTGACCTCCACGAACGCGCGCGCGAGCTCGCCAAGCGCACCGGGCAGAGCAAGCGGTTCGTCGACGCGGTCGACGCGGTCGTCGACCGGCTCCGCCGCAAGGACGATCCGCCGCTGATCGCGAACCTCCTCATGCGCGCGGGCGAGGCGCTCGAACAGGACGCGGGCGATCTGCGCGGCGCCGCGAACCTGTATCGCCGGGTCGAGATCCTCGGCGAGCACCTCGCCGAGGCGTTCTACGCCCAGGCGCGCGTCGCCGCCGCGCTCGGCGATACCGCCGAGCAGGCCCGCACGCTCGACAAGATGTTCGAGCTCGCCGGCACCGACGCCGAGCCGACGCCCGCCCAGATCGATGCGCTCTACCGGCTCGCCGAGATCTTCCTCGGCAGCGACACCCGCCGCCGCCAGGGCTTCGATCTGCTCGAGCGCGCGTTCGCCGCCGAGCCGCGCTGGGCCCAGGCCGGCCGCATGCTCCGGCAGGCCGCGGCGAACGATACCGCCGACGCCAAGGTCATGGCGATGTACGAGCGCGTAGCGCGCAACGGCGGCGACGGCGAGCTCCTGCTCGACTTCCTCGAGCGCCGCGCCGCGCAGCCCGCCGCCACGCCGCAGCAGATCCGCGAGGCGGTCGATCTCGCGGTCGAGCAGGGCCAGGACCAGCGCGCCGAGGCGCTGCTGGTGCGGGCCGTCGCGTCCGCGCGCGACACCGCCGAGGGCCTCGCCTCGGCGCCGTGGGCCGTGCTCGCGCTCGCCGAGCGCCGGCTCGCCGCCGGGGATCTCACGCAGGCCAAGGATCTGACCTACGAGATCGCGCCGATCTCCGACCTGGAGGGCAAGGAGCCGATCGACGGCCTCGCGATGCGGATCGCGACCCGCGCCCTCGCCCACCGCCGCATCGACCTCGCCGCCGATGTCTACGAGTTCCTGCGCGAGCGCAGCCCGGCCGATCGCGCGGTCTGGCAGCCGCTCTTGTCGATCTACCGCGAGCTCGGCGACGGCGACCGGCTCGGCAGCGTGATCTCGTCCACCCTGCCGAACCTGGTGACGCCGGCCGAGCGCAACACGCTCCGGCTCGAGCACGTCCGGTTCTTGATCGAGAGCCTGAAGCGCCACCACGACGCGCTCGACGTCCTGCGCGACGCGCTCGCCGACGACGCCGACAACCTCGAGGCCGCCGAGCTCTACGAGGCGACGCTGCGCCAGCTCGGTGACGACGACGGCATCGCGGAGTTCCTGTGGTCGCGGTTCGAAGACGCCCAGCGGCGCGGCCACCGCGACTCGACGGTCGACGTCGCGCTCCGGCTCGGCGACCTGCTCGAGAAGACCGGCTCGACCGACGCCGTCCGGGTGTATCGCGCCGCGCTGATCGTCGCGCCCGACGATCGCGAGATCCTGCGGCGCGTCGTCGCCCAGCTCGGCGAGCACGACGCGCCGCGCGAGGGCGCCGTGCTCATGGAGCGCTTGCTCGCGGTCGAGAGCCCCGAGCGCGCCCCCGAGCTCGCCGGCCGGCTCGCGACGATGTGGGAGGCCGCGGGCGACGTCAAGGGCGTGCAGCGCACGCTCGAGCTCGCCCACCGCAGCGCCCCCGACGATCTGGCGATCCACGATCGGCTCGAGAAGTGGTACCGCGACCGCGAGCTCTGGCCCGAGCTCGCCGAGCTCATGACCCGCGATGCCGAGCGCGCCAGCGACAGCGTGGCCATCGACCGCCTGCGCGAGGCCGCGACGGTGTACTCGGGGTTCCTGGGGCAGCCGCTCAAGGCCGCCGAGGTGCTGCGCAAGGCGCGCCAGCGCGCGCCGCACGTCGCGGAGCTCGTCACCGATCACGCCGCCGCGCTCGCCGCGGCCGGCGAGCTCGACGCCGCGCAGCGCGCGATCGGCGAGGCGCTCGCCACGGTCGCGGGCGCCGGCCGCACCGCGCTCTTGCTGCTGCGCGCGAACTTCCGGCAGCAACTCGGCGACGATTCGTCCGCGGTCTCGGATCTCACCGAGGCCTACGAGCTCGACAAGGATCGCGGCACCGAGACCCTGGTCAACGGGCTCGAGCGCCTGCGGGTGCGGTCCGAGCGCGACGGCGACCTGCCGACCGAGCGGCTCGCGACCCTCAAGCTCGCCCAGCTGCTCGTCGCCCACGGCGAGCTCGAGCGCGGCCGCGCGTTCCTGGTCGGCTGGATCGAGCGCGATCCGCGCGACGCGGAGCCCTTGTATCAGCTGTGCGAGCTCGACGAATCGATCTCGCACTGGGATGGTGTCGCGGCCGCCGCGACCCGGCTGGCGTACGTCACCGAGGGCGACGCCCAGGTCGACGCCGCGCTGCGCGCCGCGTCGGCGTCGAGCAAGGCCGGCCGGCCGGCCGAGGCGGTGCCGGTCCTCGAGCTCGTACACCAGCAGCAACCGGGCGCCGCCGCCGTACGCGACAAGCTGCGCGAGGTCTACGACGCGGCCGGCGAGTACCGCTTGCTCGCCGGCGTGCTGGTCGCCGATGCCGATCACGGCAGCGATCCCGGGGCGCGCTACGCGAACTACAAGCGCGCCGCCGAGCTGTACCTGTACCACCTCGAGGATCCGGCGAACGCGCAGGTCCCGGCGCAGCGGGCGCTCGAGCTCCAGCCCGACGATCACGCGGCGCTGATGCTCAACGTCGACGTCCTGATCCAGTCCGGCCAGCTCGAAGAAGCCGGCCGCACGCTCGAGGCGGCGATCGGCGCCCAGAAGAAGCGCACGCCCGAGCTCGCGGTGCTGCAGCAACGGATGGGCAAGGTCGCCCTCGCGCTCGGCGACCGCGATGGCCAGCTGGGCTGGCTCAAGAAGGCGTTCGACGTCGACCGCAAGAACGCCGAGGTCGCCGCCGAGCTCGCCCAGCTCGCGACCGAGATCGGCGACTACGAGCTGGCGCTCAAGCCCCTGCGCGCGATCACGCTGATGGACAACCCCTTGCCGGTCACCCGCCCGATGGCGCTCCTGTGGGAGGCCAAGATCGAGCACGCGCGCGGCAACCGCGCCAAGGCCGAGTTGTGGGCCAAGAAGGCGCTGCGAGAAGATCCGGCGTTCGCCGACGCCCAGCAGTTCCTCGACGAGCTCGGCGGCTCGTAGCCGGAACGCCGAACCGGGCCGAGGTAGGCTGGGGCCATGTCCGATCCGGCCGTTCGGTTCGCCGTCTCCGATGCCATCGGCATCCTCACCCTGAATCGCCCCGACAACCGCAACGGCATGACGCCGGAGCTGCTCGACAGCTTCGAGGCTGCCAGCCGCCAGGCCCGCGCCGCCGATCTGCGCTGCCTGGTCGTCACCGGCAGCGGCACCTGCTTCTCCTCGGGGGCCGACTTCAAGTCGACGCTCCAGCGCGACGGCGATCACCGCACGCCCAGCGAGCGGTCCTACGCGATGTACGAGCCGTTCCTGTCGCTGCTCGACATCGCGGTGCCGGTGATCGGCGCGCTCAACGGCCACGCGGTCGGCGGCGGCTTCGGCCTCGCGCTGATCTGCGATCTCCGGATCGGCGCGCGCGACGCGAAGTACGGCGCGAACTTCGTCCGGCTCGGCCTCGCGCCGGGCATGGCGATCAGCTACCTGTTGCCGCGCCTGGTCGGCGTCGCGCGCGCGAACGAGCTGCTCTTGACCGGCCGGCTGATCGACGGCGGCGAGGCCGAGCGGCTCGGCATCCTGAACCGCGCGGTCGCGGCCGGCGAGGTGCTCGGCGAGGCGCTCGCGCTCGCGCGCACGATCGCGGACAACGCGCCGCTCGCGGTCCGCGCCACCAAGCGCGCGATCCAGCGGGGCCTCGGGCTGGCCGTCCGCGACGCCGCGCGGCTCGAGGCCTATGCGCAGGCCGAGACCGTCGCGACCGGCGACGCGCGCGAAGGCATCGCGGCGCTCCTGGCGAAGCGCCCGCCCACGTTCACCGGCTCGTAGGGAGCCTGGTCACGACGCCGTCACCGTGAAGGAGCCCGGGCTCCGGCGAATCCCGGAGTTGATGTCGGTGCCGTACACCACGATGCGGCGGATGCCACGGCGACCCCCGTCGAGGTCGAGGGTCAGGCTGTCGTCGCCGGTCAGCGTGCGGTCGAGGTTGCGCACGACCTGCTCCTGGCCGTTGTCGAACTGCACGTAGACCTGCTTGATGAACGTGCGGCCACCCGCGGCGTTGATCTGGAGCGTCCCGAACCGGCCGGCCTGGTCACCGACGGTGATGAACCTGCGCCCGTCGTTCGCGAACGCGAGCCCGATCCCGAGGGTCACGGGGCGGTACACCTGCGGCATCGGGTGGCTGTCCTCCCAGCGGTTGCCGCCGTTCCATCTGCCCGGCCGCGCGATCGGCGGGCTCTCGATCACCGTGTCGCCGTGGTCGCGGTGGTCGATGCGGTGATCGCGAACGACCGTGGTGCCATAGCTGCCCCGCACGCTCGCCGAGACCGCGACGCCCGGAGCCGCCATGGCGACCGACGACGAACCCAGGACCAGCGCAGCGATGATTGCTTTGATATTCATGACGATCTCCGTTGTGAGTACGAGCTGGGATATTGCATCCCCGGTGCCACTACCAACTCATTGAAACTACATTGCAAACAGGGCGGCCACCTGCGGGGACCGCAGCGCCACCTGCGAGATCCGCAGGTCCTGTGATCGGCCGCTCCGGATGCCTGCGCCCGCCGCGGCCGGGACAGGCAGGGACGGGCGCAGGGGGTGGCCGCGGGGCGCGGAGAGCCGCCGGTCACGGAGCCGGCGGGGTCGGTGGCGGTGGCGTCGACCAGCTCGGCAAGCAGGTCAGGGCAGCAGTCGAACTGCTGGTCGACGCTATGAGCCGCGCCAACCGTGATCGGGAAACCGGAAATCGAGGTAACCCAAGCCGCATGCCACGGTGATCGTGCCAAGATCGACGCGATCTGCAAACCGGGGGGCCCAGGCTTCCAACCGATCGAGGACGGAATCCACCTTCGCGAGTTGCGATCGCGTCCAGGAAACCCACCGAAACTCCTGGGGCCTCAAAAAGGTCTCGTAACGCACGAGGAGCGCCGCATTCAGCAGCCCGTCCGCGAGCGA
>JAUKWE010050037.1:0-18880 GCA_032356425.1 Cumathamnion decipiens | reverse complement strand
GCGAGCTCGGCGTGGGCGGCGGCGCGGCGGCGCGGCGCCGCGAGCAGGCCGAGCACGTCCTGGATCGCGTCGAACTCGTATTCGTCGTGGTCGCGGCCGCGCCGCAGCTGGGCGTCGATGGTGAGCGGGCCGAGGCCGAGCGCCGCGGCGACGTCCCCCGCGGCGATGTCGAGCTCGTCGAACGCCGCGCCAAGCCGCGGGCTGTTGGCGAGCGCGATCCGGATCGCGGCGGCGCGGTCGAGCGGCCGTGCGAGCAGCGCGTCGATCTGCGGCGCGGACGGTGGATCGAGCGGCGCCCCCAGGCGCTCGCCGAGCAGGCGATCGACCGGCGCGCGCAGGGCTTGCGACGAGGGCACGCAGCTCGCGAACGCGAGGACGGCGAGGACGGCGAGGACGGCGCGCATTCAGTGGTGGTGGTGATGGTGCCCGGGTTCGGTGGGCTCGGTGGGCTCGGCGGGCGTGGTGGCCTCGGCGGGCGCGGCCGGGGCATCGCCGTACACCACGACGCCCGGCCGAAGGCTCGCCGGCGCGCTCGCGATCCGGCCGACCGGCGCACCCGCGCTGGCCGGATGATCGGGGGGCAGCGGCGCGGCGTGCGCGGCGCATCCCCCGGCGCATCCGATGACCAGGAGCAGCGCGAGCCTTCGCCTCACGTAGGGACCCGGCCGGGTCCCCCTGCGCGCCGCCGTGCCTGCCCCCGGGAGCGTCGCGGCGGGTGTGGCGGGCGCACCTCCGGCGCGATCGGAGGCGGGGGCGCCGGGCGGGGTGGTCACGATCTGTATATCCCTTACTCGGGTGCACCTGCCAACCCGATGCGGGGGGTTTCCCCAGGGGCGGTGCGTTCCGCCACGTGCGATGCCGTGCACAAGGTTGGTGGTTGGCGCGCGTGGCTGGTACGCTCGCGCGCGACATGGCGGCGCCGGATCCCGAGGCAACCACGCTGCTCGAGATCCGCGATCTGGTGACGGAATTTCGCACCGAGCAGGGGTGGGTTCGCGCGGTCGACGGCGTGTCGTTCGAGATCGCCGCGCGGGCGACGCTCGGGGTCGTCGGCGAATCCGGCTGCGGCAAGAGCGTGACCGCGCTGTCGATCATGCGCCTGATCGCGTCGCCGCCCGGCCGGATCGCCGGCGGGACGATCAAGTACGCGGGGCGCGACCTCCTGGCGCTGCGGCCGGCCGAGATGCGCGCGATCCGCGGCAACCGGATCGCGATGATCTTCCAGGAGCCGATGACCTCGCTCAACCCGGTCTTCACCGTCGGTGATCAGGTCGGCGAGGCGGTACGGCTCCACCAGCACAAGTCGCGCCGCGAGGCGCGCATGCTCGCGATCGAGATGTTCCGGCTGGTCGGAATTCCGTCGCCCGAGGACCGGATCGACGCGTATCCGCACCAGCTGTCCGGAGGCATGCGGCAGCGCGTGATGATCGCGATGGCGCTCGCCTGCAAGCCCGATCTGCTGATCGCCGACGAGCCGACCACCGCGCTCGACGTCACGATCCAGGCCCAGATCCTCGACCTGCTACGCTCGCTGCAGCGCGAGCTCGGGATGAGCATCCTGCTCATCACCCACGACCTCGGGGTCGTCGCCGAGACCTGCGACGAGGTCGTCGTGATGTACGCCGGCCGCGTCGTCGAGCGCGCTCGCACCGAGACCTTGTTCGCGGCGCCGCGCCATCATTACACGGCGGGCCTCCTGCGATCGGTGCCGAGCTACGGCGACGGCACGGCGGTCGGCGAGCGCACGCGGCTCTGCGAGATCAAGGGCATGGTGCCGGCGTTGAGCGATCTCCCCGCGGGCTGCAAGTTCGCCGATCGCTGCCCGGCGGTCGCGCCGCGGTGCCGCGCCGAGGAGCCGGCGCTCGTCCGGCTGGGTGCGTCGTTGGTCCGCTGCCACTATCCGATCGAGCTCATCCCCGGCGATCCGGCCCCCGGCGAGCTGGCGTCGCCCATCGTTGCCCCGGGGCAGGCCGTGACATGACCGCGGCACCCGAGCCGCTGGCGCCCGGGGCTCCGGCGCCCGAGCCTTCGCCACCCGACGTCCTGGTCTCGGCGCGCGGCGTGTCGAAGCACTTTGCTACCAAGGTGGTGTGGCCGGCGCAGCCCGGGATCGCGCCGCACGTCCGGCTGTGGCGCGCGATCAGCCGGAGGCCGGCGACCGTTGCGGCGGTGACCGAGGTCGATCTCGAGATCCAGCGCGGCGAGACGCTCGGGCTCGTCGGAGAATCAGGCTGCGGCAAGTCCACGCTCGGGCGCACGATCCTGCGCCTGCTCGAGCCGAGCGCGGGGCGCATCGTGTTCGACAAGACCGAGCTGACCCGGATGTCGCAGCGCGCGCTGCGCCCGTTGCGCCGCCACATGCAGATGATCTTTCAGGACCCGTACGCGTCGCTCAATCCGCGGATGACCGTCGGGACGGCGATCGCCGAGCCGCTCGTGATCCACGGCCTCGCGGCGTCGGCGAGCGAGCGCGAGCAGCGAGTGGCGGAGCTGCTCACCAGGGTCGGCCTGCGGGCGGATGCGGCGCGCCGGTATCCGCACGAGTTCAGCGGCGGGCAGCGCCAGCGCATCGGGATCGCACGGGCGCTGGCGTGCAAGCCGCAGTTCATCGTCTGCGACGAGCCGATCAGCGCGCTCGACGTCTCGATCCAGGCCCAGATCGTCAACCTGCTCGAGGATCTCCAGGACGCCGAGCAGCTGACCTACCTGTTCATCTCCCACGATCTCAAGATCGTCCAGCACATCTGCGACCGCGTCGCCGTGATGTATCTCGGCCGCATCGTCGAACTCGCCGCGGCCCCGACGTTGTATCGCACGCCGCGCCACCCGTATACCCAGGCGCTGCTGTCGGCGGTGCCGCGGATCGAGCCGAAATCCCGGCGCGATCGTATCATCCTGGCGGGTGACGTGCCGAGCCCGATCGACCCGCCCCGGGGCTGCCCCTTTCATCCGCGCTGCCCCGTCAAGGACAAACCGGCGGCCTGCTTCAGCGAGCTTCCCAGGCTGAGGGTGCTGGAGAACGGCGCGCGGGCCGCCTGTCACGTGGCCGAATGATAATATCCCGGGCGATATGGTGCGGTCGGGCGAGCTAGCAATGCGACCGCTGCCCGCGGTCTTGCTCGATCTATCCGAGGATCTCGCGACCGGCAGGCTCGTGCTCAAGCGCGGGCGGGTCTCGAAGACGGTCGATCTGGTCGACGGCAACCCCGTCAGCACGTCGTCGACGCCGCGCGACGAGACCCTCGGGCACTTCCTGGTCTCGGGCGGCGCGATCAGCGAGGATCAGCACCGCGCGGGCGTGGCGCACGCGGCGCGGGCCGGCGTCAAGCTGGGGGAGGCGCTCGTCGCGCTGCAGATCCTGTCGGTCGAGGCGCTGATCGAGCAGCTCGGCCGGCAGGCCCGGTACAAGCTCGTCCAGGCGCTGCGATGGCCGCAGGGCGCGTGGCGGTTCGACCCCGCCACCGAGCCCGTGGAGGGTGTTCAGCTCCGCATGGTCGAGGTCGTGCTCGAGGGACTGCGCGAGACCCCCATCGACGATCTCGAGCGGCTCACGCGGCTCGACGCGATGGCGTTCGAGCTGACCGAGCGCGGCGAACGGCTGCGCCCCGAGCTCCGGCGCGTGTACGGGGACACGCCGATCGAGGCGATGTCGTACGGCGTGAGGATCGAGGAGATCGAGCAAGCGTTCGGCGATCGCCTGCAGGCACGCACCGCGGTCGACGCCCTGCTGATGTGCGATGCGGTCGCGGCGACCATCCCCGACATCGGGCTCGGGACGCCGGTCGCCGGGACGTCGCCCTGGTCATCCAGGGCGGGCTGGGCGGACGAGCGGCCGTCGCCGGCGCCCGAACCGGCGCGACCTCCGGCCGTGGGCTCGGCGCTGTTCGACATCCTGTTCGACGATCTCGGGTTCGGTGATGCTCCGGAGATCACCGGCGGCGCCGTGCCGATCGACTTCGAGGGCTCCGCCGACTCCGGGATGGTGTCGATCGCTGATGTCGAGATGGCCCACCTGCGGAGCGACAACGCGGCGGCCGCGCGGCAAGCCCTCACCGCCGAGCATCAGCGGATCCAGAACGCCGATCGCTATGCGGTGCTGATGGTCGGCCAGGACGCCAAGTCCGACGAGATCGAGGCGGCGTTCGCCGTGCGCGGGGCGCTGCTCGACCGCGATTCCCCGGTCATTCGCGATCCGCGCGATCGCGCGAAGCTCGACGAGCTGCGCCGGGTCTACGAGGAAGCGCGCGACACCCTGCTCGACGAGCACACGCGGCGCGCCTACGACCGCGAGCTCGCGGGCGGCGAGCTGTCGCAGGTGCCGCCGGGGATCGACGCCGAGCTGAGCTTTCGCAAGGCGGAGGAGCTGATGGTGAACGGCCAGTGGGCGCTGGCGGTCGGCCACATCAAGACGGTGATCACGCGCGCGCCCGGCGAAGCCGACTACCACGCCGCGCTGGGCTGGTCCGAGTGGATGGCCGGCGGCGAGCACCCCGAAGCGGCGGACGCGGCGCGCCTGCACCTGAACCACGCGCTGGCGATCAACCCCGATCACCCGGCGGCGCACGACTACAAGGGCCGGATCAACGCCGTGCTGCGCAGCGACGACGCCGAGGCGCTGTTTCACCTCGAGCGCGCGATCGATCTCGATCCGATGCGGACCGAGGCCGTGGCGGCGATCGAGGGCCTCCTGCTCGCGCGCGGCGAGCTGCGGCGCTACGAGAAGGTGCTCAAGCGCCTGCTGTTTCGCCTGCGCGGGCGCGGCTCGAGCGTCGAGGCCAAGGCCTGGGTGCGGCTCGCGGAGCTGTACTTCGATCAGCTCGACGATCCCGAGGCCGGCGCGGCGGCGGCGTCCAACGCCCGCCGGATCAGCCCCCACGATCGCGACGTCGTGCCGCTGCTCCAGCGCACCGCGGCGCGCGTGCGCCGCGACACCCTCGAGCCGATCCGCGCGGGCTGGCGCGATGCGCTCGATGATCCGCGCAGCGGCGCGGCGCTGGTCAAGAGCGCCGAGTCGCACGGTCACCTGGATGCGGCGTTCCTCGCCTCGTCGACGATGGTCGCGCTCGGCACCGCCGATCCGCACATGGCGGCGCTCTACGAGCAGCGGCGGGTTCGCGGCACCGTGCTCCCGGCGTCCGAACTCGGCCGCGAGCACTGGGCGCTGCTGCGCCACAAGGACGACGCCGTCGAGCTCGGCGCGATGATGGAGCTCGTCGCCCCGGCCGTGCACGCCCTCGCGCCGATGACGCTCGCCGACAGCGATCTCGATGACAGCACGCTCATCGAGGAGCTCGACATGCCGGCGCCGTTCGCGCGGCTGCGCCAGCTGTGCGCCGAGCTGCTCGGGGTGCCGGCCGCCCCGGTGTACGCGCGCGTCGAGCTCGGCCCCCAGATCCACGTGGTGGCTGCCCATCCACCGGTGCTGATCGCGGGCGACGAGGCGTTGACCTCGCCCGAGCGGCCCGAGCTCGTCTATCGCATGGCGCGGGCGATGACGTTCCTGTGGCCGGGGCGCGCGGTCGGTGCGTCGCGGCCCGGCCGGGTGCTCCGCGCGATCGTGCTCGCGGTGTTTCGCGAGGCCTCGGGGTCGGCGATCGGGATCGAGGATCCGCTGGCCTCGAACGCGGCCGATGTCGTGGCGATGCTGCCGGCCACCCAGCGCGTCCAGGCGCGCGCGGCGGCGCTGCGCCTCCTGTCACGCGGCGACGGCCTCAACCTGTCGCTGTGGGCGCGCGCGCTGTCGCGCACCGCGGATCGCGCCGGTATGCTGCTCTGCGGCGACGTCCCGGCGGCGTTTGCGGGGGCCAAGGAGGTCGGCGAGCTCGACCGCGACCTCATCGAATTCGCGTACAGCGCGGCGCACGTCAAGCTGCGCGCCCAGCTGGGCCTGGCGCGCGGCTGACCCGCGTGGCGGCCGGTCTTATCGGCCACACAGCTTCGCCACCATATCGACCAGCTCTTTCATGTCCACCGGCTTGATCAGGTGCGCATTGAACCCCGCCGCCAGGGTGCGGTTTCGCTCCTCGAGGTGGGCGTGCGCCGTCAACGCCAGCATCGGCATCGGGTGGCCGTCGCGATCGGCCGCCCGGATCTGTCGCACCAGGTCGTAGCCGTCTTCACCCGGCATGGAGATATCGCTGATCATGGCGTCGGGGCGCTGGGCGTGAACCATCGCCATCGCCTCGGCCACCGTGGACACGCACGACACGCGTGCACCCCGGCCCTCGAGGAACAGGCTGAGGATCTCGCGAATCGCCTCATCGTCATCGAGGACCATGACGTGTAGCCCGACGAGATCGGCCGTCGCGGTCTCGAGCTTCGCGGTCTCGACCGCGGGGTCGAGGGCCGCCGGCGTCGCGAGCTCGGGGAGCGTGATGCGAAAGGTGGAGCCCAACCCCAGGCCCGGGCTCTCGGCAGCCACCGTGCCACCATGCAGCTCCACCAGGTGGCGGACGATCGCCAGGCCCAGGCCCAACCCCCCGTGACGTCGCTTGGTGGAGTTATCCCCCTGTCGAAACCGCTCGAAGACGTGCGGCAAGATCTCGGCGGGCATGCCCTCGCCATCGTCGCTGACAACCACCTCGACCTGGGTTCCGGAGTGGGCGATGTCGACGATGACCTGCCCGCCGGGCGAGCAGAACCGGATCGCGTTCGAGAGCAGGTTCCACATCACCTGCTGCAGCCGGTCGGGGTCACCACGCATCGGTTCCAGCTGGGGATCGACCCGCAGCTTGACCGCGACCCCCCTGGCGGCGGACGCGGGCCGCAGGGTCTCGACGGCGGCGTTCACCACCCGCTCGAGGTCGACCCACTTCACCTTCAGCAGCAGCTTGCCGGTGATGATCCGCGACACGTCGAGAATATCGGCCACCAGTTGCGTTTGCAATTTGGCATTGGCGTCGATGGTCTCGAGCGCATGGGCACGCTGGGCGTCGCTCAGGATCTCGGTCTGCAGCAGCTGGACCCACCCCAGGATCGCGCTGAGGGGCGTGCGCAGCTCGTGCGAGAGCGTGGCCAGGAACTCGTCCTTCAAGCGATTGGCAGCCTCGGCCTCGGCGCGGGCCTTTTGTTCGCGTTCGAGCAGGTCAATACGTTCGAGCTCGGCGGTCTTTTGATCATGGAGATCGGTGTTGAGGCCGAACCACTTCAGGATCCTGCCGTCGGGCCCGCGGAGCGGGGCGGCGCGCCCCAGGAACCAGCGATACTGGCCATCGACAAACCGGCGAAAGCGGTAGAGCATCTCGAAGGTCTCGCCGGTGATCAGGCTGTGCTTCCAGCGCTTGGAGAGCTCGGCCTGGTCGTCGGGGTGCACCGCCGCGATCCAGCGCTCCCCGGTGAGGTACTCGGTGTCGGAGCCGATGTAGTCCGCGGCAAATTGGTTGCTGAACTCGTTGTGCCCCTCAGGCGTGGTGGTGAAGATCATGTGCGGGATCAGGTCGGCCAGGAAGCGGAATTCATCGAATTCCTGGGCCGTGGGACCGGGCCGACGATAATCGTGGATGTCGACGCAGTGGCCGGCAAATCCGATGAACGCCTGCTGGGGATCGTAGAGCGGCACCGCCCGATCGACGACATAGCGGTAAACGCCGTCGCCCCGGAGGCGGCGATACACCACCTCGAACGGTTGGCGATGCTCGCACAGCTCCTGGAAGCTCTCGACGCAGCGGGCGCGGTCTTCCTGGTGAATCCCGCGCTCCCAGCCATCGGCCAGCGCTTGCTCGGCGGTCCGGCCCGTATAGTGCAACCAGGCCGGGTTGAAGTAATTACACGTACCCTCAACTCCGCAGCACCAGATTGGCGTGGGCGATTGCTCCACCAGGAGACGGTACGTCGTCGAGGCGAGGGTCGCTTCGTCGGTTCGAGGTCGCTGGCGAATCATGACACTATTGGTCGACATCTTTATGGATCGTCCGGAGAGGGGTGTCGTTCGGGTCGGCGAGGTCGCTGCCTGCATCTTGTTCATCACCGTCGAGGAAGCCGTCTTCGTCCCGGTCGATCCCGATGCGACGTCCCGAGCCGGGTGGCACACACATGTACGTCACCTCGTGTCCCGGCAGGGCGCTCAGGGTGCGTAACGCTGCCTCGGACACCGGCGGAGTCGCACGGTGATCGGTCGCGAACCTGCCGTGACCCAGGTACAGGTAGCCGACGCTGCGGCCGGCCAGCGTCCCCTTGGCGACCAGATCGCAATCACCCGCATCGGCGCGCGCGAGCAAGAGCGCGATGCGTGGGGCGGCGGCCTGCGCCGTCGCCGCCGACAGGGTCTCCTGCTGGCCGACGATGGGCTTCATGTTGCTGTCGAACGCGAGCAGGAACGACTCGAGGTCCCGGCGGATCAGGTTGTCCGCTGGGGTGTCCTCGAGTCCATGGGGATTGTCGGGGAACGTGCCTGCCGGGATGGTGAAGCCGACGAACGGCGAGAACCCCATGCCACGCAGGAAGCGGAACGGCGTGTCGAAGCTGCCGTCGTGCAGGAACCCGAAACCCCGGACCTGGTCTCCCTGGTGGCCGTTGTCGCCGGGGAGAATTCCGAACGGCGGTGCCGCCATGCCGAACATGCCGAGCTTCTGATAGAGGTTGCGCAGGTGCGGCACCTTGATGAGCTGTGGCTGGAAGTCGAACGTGATGCTCCCCGAGGTGCCAAAAAACCCGGGCTGCGGCGACGCAGGATTGGCCGCCGGATCGAGCGTGTGGCAGGCGTTGCAGGTGGCGGTCCCATCGCGGACGACGGTGAAGAAATGGCCCCGGCCGGCGGCCTGGTCGGCGGAGAGGCTGTCGTCGAGCGCGCGGATGGGGTTGGGCGGGTAGGTCAGCTGCAGGATGAAGCTGGCAAAGGCGGTCATGTCGGCGTCCGCGATGAACTCGCTGCGCCCCAGGAGATCCGTGAATGCCACCTGGAATTTCTTGAAGTTGGCGAGTTCGTTGAAGGCGCCACCATCGGGCTGCACCGTGGGCTCGTCGTTGCCCGCCGTGCGGTCGCCGCGCCAGTGCATCGGGCCGGCGTTGAGCAGGCCGCGCAGGCTCTGCGTCGTCATCGGCCCCTTCATCGGGTGAAACATGGTGGGGATCGGCTGCCGCGTGAAGAGATTGATGAGGGGGCCGATGAACGGGCCGGGATCGGGCGTCACCGGTGCATCGGGGTTGCCGAGATCCCACGCCAGGCTGTCGAAGTCGCCGAAGACGTGACAGCTGGCGCACGAGGAGTCACCGTGGGCCGAGCCATGGCGAGCATCGTAGAGCAAGCGCCGGCCATTCCTGACGCTCGCTGGCTCTGGATTGTACAGCGGGAACTTGCCCACTTCGCGGCGATTCGTGGTGTCGAGCATCGTGATCGAGTTGTCGAAGCGGGTCAGGACGAACAACCGCCGGTCATGGTCGCCGAGCACCAGCCCGGTCGGGCCACCGCCGCTGACCTCGATCTGCGCGGCCTGCATCGGCACGAACGTGTCTTGTTCCAGTTGGCGGGTGTCATAGATGCCGATCTTGCTCGATCCCAGGGCGGCAACGTAGAGCGTAGCGCCATTGCGGGTGATCGCCATGGCATTCGGCTGCGCCAGGCTGGTCTCGCTCTCCGGGTTGGGAACGGCGGCACAGCAGCTGGCATAGTTGATGTGTTTGTTGAGGTGACGTGGTAGCACGCTGCCATCGCTGCCGAGCACGGTGATGCGGCTTTCGTGCAGGTGGCCGCGCAAGCTGTGACCTGCGAAGCTCCCCGGGCCCTCGAACCGCGTCTGGTTCAAGGCCTCGGTGTTGGAGACGTAGACCTTGCCGTTGACGGGATTGACTATCATATTGAACAGGATGGTCCCCACGCCCGTGTAAAACCCGGCGGTCCCGGCGAGCTGTTGCGGCGGGCTTGCCATGGCGTCGATGACGTGGACGTCCTTGTCGGGCAAGGATAACCTCACCTGATCGTCCCAGATCTGGGAAAGTTCATCCACCCAGTGGCTACCATTCCACTTGACGATCAGGCTCACGCCCGGCGACGGCGCACCCTGAGAGTTCGCCGACGGAGGGGGAGGCGTGCGGCCCGGAAAGAAGCTGAAGTCGACGTTCAACTCGGTGACGATCGTGGTCCGGTTGCCGCTGTGGAAGCCGGCGGCATATACCCGGTGTCCGTCGGCCGTGACCGCGAGCGCGCGGGGCGTGTCGGTGAACAGCGTGATGATCGTCAGCGGTGTGCCACCCAGCGTCGAACTCGCGCGCTGGCGAGCATCGAAGACCCAGACGTCGGCACGGCCGATGCCGGCGGTGGTCAACTGTGGATCGTGGGGATTGTTCTGGCCGCGATGTGCTGTGGTGATGAACGCCCGGTTCATCCCCGGGCCGGCGAACACGATGTCGCGCGGCTCGTCGCCGACCAGCAGCGTGCGCACCACCCGTCCAGCCTCGCCGCCGTGGTCGAGGTCGACGATGCTCACGCTGTCCGAGAGGTGGTTGACGACCCACACCTCATCGTCGGTGCGCGGGGCGACGGCCACGGGCTCCAGCCCGACCGGCACCGAGGCGCGATGTTGCAAGCCCCAGGGGCGTACCGCAAAGATCTCGAGTCGATTGTCGGGCGTGTTCACCGCATAAAGCAGCTGGCCGCTGGGGGAGAGCGCCATTGGACGCACCTGCCCGCTCTCGAAGGTCGTCGTGGAAGGCCGCGCCAGCGCAGACGTCGAGGTGCAAAAATACAGTATCGTCAAGCTCGAAACTGATATCCTAAGGCCCGCGCTCGACGTGCGCACTGACACCTCGCTCGAGCGATCGGCTTCGGTGACCTGCCCGCGCTTGCCGCGCTGCCCGACCTCGCTTCCAGTCATGGTGACCTTACCAGATATCATAGGTGACGTCGGGGCGCGATACGAATCAAGGTCAGCGCGGGCATTTCTGTCGCGGGTAGCGATCACAGCATGAGCGGATGCGCGCGGTAGCCACGTCCTGACGAAACACTGGATGATAAAATCGAGATCAATGTTTCGTGAAATCCTGCTTACTATCGTCTGTTCTCCACGTAAATCCGGAAGAAACTGCTTCTAGGATGTGTGCGGGACTGCGGACTCGTCTTGTCGTCATGTGGTGACAAGCGCCTCGGCCTTCGAGGGTAAGCGGGGCTTCGGTACCCGTGACAACCAAGGCTCATCGTGCGCATCTCCATGCCGGGCCACATGTTGTTGGGGCAGACAGCGCCGGCCCGCCCGTCGACGTGGATCGCGAACCGGCTGATCCTCCTCATCCCGGTAACGGCGAGGTGGTGGTAACGCCGTCTCCGGGCGCGATCCCAGCCCGGCCGTGGCGCTCGCACGGGGCCCTTGCACACGTACGGAGCCGGGCGGCGCCACGTCGGAGCGACACCTACCACCAAGCGCTCCTCATCGAACGAGGCGCATGCGCGCGCGCAGGTGGGGGGCCCGAGGCTATAGTGCACCGGTGTACCCGTGACCGATGATGAGCCGCTGACCAAGCCGTTGCACCTGCGGCCCGCCGTGGCGTCGCGCCGGGCGTGGCTCGCGCGGCGGCCTGCAGGCGCGCTCGCGGTGGCGCTCGGGCTCGTCGCGTTCGTCGTGGTCGCGGTCGCGCAGCCGGCGTTGTGGTCTTTGCCCGACTGGCGGATCAGCGTGCCGGGCCTGGCGGCGACGGCGGTCGCGGCGCTCGGCTCGATCGCGCGGCGCGAGCACGCCGCTCCGCTGTGGCTGGGAGGGCTCGGGCTGGCGACCGCCGCGCTCGTGCTCGGGTGGTTCCTGATGCTGGCGATCGTGATCGGGGCGACGGTGGTGGTGATCTTGATCCTTCATGCCGTGATGTGAGGCTGCGATGACGGACCACGAGCTGATCTACGACTGGAACTCGACCGAGAAGATCGCGCCGCTGGCCGGGCGGCGCCGCGTCCAGTTCCTCGACGAGACGTTGCGCGACGGCATCCAATCGCCGTCGGTGGTCGATCCCACGATCGAGGACAAGCTCCGGCTCGTCGAGCTCGCGAACGACCTCGGCATCGACACGATGGACATCGGGCTGCCGGGCGCAGGCAAGCGCGCGACCTCCGACGTCACGACGATCGCCCGGCACATCAAGGCCAGCGGGCTGCGGGTCAAGGCGTCGTGTGCGGCGCGTACCCACCAGCACGACGTCCAGGCGGTCGTCGACATCTCGCAGGCGGTCGGCATCGAGATCGAGGTGCTGTGCTTCATCGGCAGCTCGCCGATCCGGCAGTACGCCGAGGACTGGGATCTGCCGCGCATGATGCAGCTGTCGGCGGACGCGATCGATCTGGGCCGGCGCTACGACCTGCCGGTCGCGTACGTCACGGAGGACACCACGCGGTCGCGGCCCGAGGTGCTCACCAAGCTGTTCACCAACGCGGTCGAGCACGGCGCGCATCGCCTGGTCATCTGCGACACCGTCGGCCACGCCACCCCCGACGGGATCCGAAATTTGCTCAGGTTCACGCGCAACGTGCTCGACGGGACGGGCCGGCCAGAGATCGGGATCGACTGGCACGGCCACAACGATCGCGGCCTCGGCGTGGTCAATTCGATCTTCGCGATCGAGTACGGCGCCGACCGCATCCACGGCACCGCGCTCGGCATCGGCGAGCGCGTCGGCAACGCGGCGCTCGATCAGATCCTCTTGAACCTCAAGTTGCTCGGCGAGCTGCCCGGCCACGATCTGAGCAAGCTCGTCGACTGGTGCCAGACCGCGTCGCGCGCGACCCACGTGCCGATCCATTCCCAGTACCCGCTGGCCGGCAGCGATGCGTTTCGCACCGCGACCGGCGTGCACGCCGCGGCGATCATCAAGGCCGAGAAGAAGGGCGATGCCTGGCTCGCCGATCGGATCTACTCGGGGGTTCCCGCCGGCATGTTCGGCAAGGAGCAGGCGATCGAGATCGGCCACTACTCCGGCGAATCGAACGTCGTGTACTGGCTCAAGAAGCGCGGCTACGAGCCCACCAAGGAGCTGGTCGCCGCGGTGCTCGGCGCGGCCAAGAGCGGGGACCACGTGCTCGGCGACGATGAGATCGCCGCGGTGATCGAGCGCGCGCGGTGACGGTTCGCTAGGCGGCGTCCGCGATCGGCCAGCGGTGGCCGGCGGCGTCGAGCGCGAACCCGGCGTCCTCGGGGATCTCGACGATCCGCTCGGCGACCGCGTGATAGGCCGGCCCCGCGATCCGGCCGCGCAGCCGATCGTGGATCCGCGCGTAGAGCGCGTGATCGGCGGCCTGGCGTAGCGAGCCGTAGTCGAGCTCGGTCTCGCGATCGTCGTCCCACAACACGAAGCAGCGATCGCCGGCCCACCGCGCCGAGCGGGCGCGCAGGTGGGCATCTTCGATGTCGACGTAGGCGTAGCGCTGGTCATCGAGCCGGACGATGTCGCGGCCGTCGTCCCGGACATCGAGCCAGCGCAGCAAGGCCTGGCGCAGCCGAGGATGCGTCACGACGGTCCCTTCGTGCCAGAAGGTTCCGGATCGATCCAGGCGGAGGCCGATCGTCCGCATCCGGTCGAGCGTGGCCTCCGTCAGGATCTCGTGCGGCCGCTCGGCATCGGGCTCCACCCCCGGACTATGCCGCGTCATGACAGCCGGGCGATGCGATCCTTGGTGAGCAGCTTCTGTTTCTTCAGCCGGGTGATCTCGACCTGTTCGGCAGGGCTCGGGGCGCGGCGTCGCTCGAGCACCCTCAGTTGTTCATCGAGGCGACGATGTTCGGCGGTCAGTTGTTCCAGCGCGATCTGCTTCGAACCCTGGGTCGTGGTCGTCACTGAGCCTCCAGCGCAGGGAGCTGCATACCTGTCTCTTACGATAGTCTTCCGATCCGGCCTCGGCAATTGCTGCGGCCCGCCATGCCATCGTTTCCCGCCTGGTCACCGGCGACGCAGGGCGCCGGGGACGCCGTCGGGGTACTTCACCTCGGCTTCCGATGGGCGGATGTACGTCGGGGCGCCACCGAGCGTGATGTCGGCGCGGGTTCCCGCGAGGGCGAGCCGCGCCACCGCCAGGCCCGACGGCGTCCGGGCGGCGAGCCAGCGGCCGTGCGCGGCCAGCGGGGCGAGCACGCCGCGATGGGCCTGGAGCGCGTTGCCGGCGAAGTGGACGACGACCTCGGCGACCCCGGGGGCGGCGCTGGCGAGCGCGGCGATCTCCGCGACCCAGGGCCCCAGCTCGGCCGGGGCCATCACCCGCTCGGGTGCGAGCGCCACCCCGTGACGAAAGCACCCCGCGAACACCTCACCGCGCCGCGCGTCGAGCGCCGCGCAGATCACGCCGCCGGCCCAAACCCGCGGGTCGTCCGCGAGCTCATGCAGCGCATCGTCGGCGAGCGCAGCGAGGGACGACACCGCCCACAGCGGCCGGCGGGCGGCGAACGCGATCCCCTTCGCCGTTGCCATGCCGATGCGCAGGCCGGTGAACGAGCCGGGGCCGGCGCCGACCGCGATCGCATCGAGCGCGGAAGGGGGAACGCCCGCCTCGCGGCAGACCCGGTCGATCGCGACCAGGAGATCGGCGCCGCGTCCGCTCGTGTCGTGCCGCGCCTCGCCGAGCACGCGGTCGTCGTCGACGATCGCGATGCCGGCCGTCGGCGTCGCGGTATCGAGCCCCAGGACCTTCACCGCAGGAGGTCGCGCGGGAGGTCGTTGCGCAGGGCGAGCACGGTGATGAGGCCGACGACGAGCAGGGTGGCTAGTTGAACACGTTCGCGCATCCGGGTCGAGGCCGGCCGGCGCCTCGCGCGTCGCCGCCACGGCTCGGCCACAACGCGCACGGCCGGCTCGCCCCCATCGGGCTCGCCATCATCATCATCATCGCCGGCGGCGGCCTCGGCTACCTCGTCGCCTGGTCCTGGCGACGCCTCGCCCGCGCGGCGCCATGGTCGTCCGGACGCGTCCTGCATGTTGACAAGCCGTAACTCACTGAGTCGTAGCTCACTGAGTGATCATTAGTTGAGTCGTGACTTGACCTTCGACCTGACACGCCTAGACTGGCCCGTGATGAGCGACTTCATCGGCCGCGCCGCAGAGCTCCAACGGCTCGATCAGCTCTATGCCGCGCGGGACAGCGCCTTCGTTCCGATCTACGGGCGGCGCCGCATCGGCAAGAGCGAGCTGATCGTCCGCTTCCTCCACGGCAAGCCCGGGATCTACTTCCTGGGGAAACAGGCGACCCCGGAGCTGCAGCGCCGCGAGTTCCTCGTCGAGGCCGCCGCGGCCCTCGAGGAACCGCTCCTGGCCACCTTCCCGGCGGACACCTGGAAGCGCGCGCTCGATGCCGTCGTCGAGCGCTGGGGCGATCGCAGCGTCAAGGGCAAGGGTAAGCTCGTGATCGCGCTCGACGAGTTCCAGTGGATGGTGGCCGAGAGCCCGGAGCTGCCGTCGGTCCTGCAGGAGGCATGGGATCGGCGCTGGCGGGCCGCCGGCAACGTGTTCTTGATCCTGTGTGGCTCGTACCTCGGGTTCATGGAGCGCGAGGTCCTGGGCAAGAAGAGTCCGCTGTTCGGACGGCGCACGGCGCAGATCCTCCTCGGTCCGTTCGGCCATCGCGAGGCCGCGCGGTTCCATCCAGGCTACGCACCCGCCGATCTGGCGCGGACGCGGGCGATCTGCGGCGGCATCCCGATGTACCTCCGGTGCTTCCTGCCCGGGCGATCGGTCGAGCAGAACATCAAGGCGGCGATCCTCGACGAATATTCGCCGCTCCATCGCGAGCCGGAGTTTCTCCTCCGCGAGGAGCTACGCGAGGTCGAGCACTACTACGCGATCCTCATGACGCTCGCGACCGGCGCGGCACCGAGCGGCGAGATCGCACGACGGGCGGGGATCGCCGGCCCGAGCATCGCCTACTACCTCGGGCAGCTCGTCGAGCTGGGCTACCTGCGGCGGCGCCATCCGCTCACCGGCAAGCCGCCGATCGCGCGCCACGTTCGCTACGAGCTCGACGATCCGCTGCTGCGCTTCTGGTTCCGCTTCGTGTATCCGAACGGGAGCATCCTGCAGAAGCTCGGGCCGGATCAGGCGTTCGCGGCGCGGATCCGCCCGGAGCTCGACGCGTACTACGGCACGAGCTTCGAGCGGCTCTGCCGCGAGGCGCTCCCGTCGATCTACGAGCGCGAGGGAGTCTCGGCCGGCTACGCCATCGGCGAGTACTGGGACAAGCACACGCAGATCGACCTGGTCAGCCTGCGCGACGACGCCTGGACCGACCTGGGCGAGTGCAAGTGGGGGCCGGTGCGCTCCGCCGGCGCGCTGCTCGATGAGCTGGATGCCAAGGTGGGGCGGTACCCGAACCCGCGCGGCGCCTCGATCGGCCGGCGGATCTTCACCCGGCACGCGCCGCGCGAGCGCGCGGCCAAGCGTTCGCCGGTGAGCTGGCACAGCCTCGACGATCTCTACGCGTAGCTGCGCGGTTGCGGCACCGGCGATCGCGAGCCTCGGGACCGTCACCGCAGGAGGTAGCGCGTGATGTCGTTGCGCAGGGCGAGCACGGTGATGAGGCCGACGACGATCAGGCCGGCCAGCTGGACCCGTTCGCGCATCCGGGTCGACAGCGGCCGGCGCTGCGCGGCCTCGAGCGCGAACACCAGCAGGTGGCCGCCGTCGAGCATCGGGATCGGGAGCAGGTTGATGAGCCCGAGGTTGATGCTGATCAGCGCCAGCATGAGCAGGAAGCTGTCCCAGCCCTGGTTGCCCGAGACCGAGGCCACGCGGTACATCATCAGCGGGCCGCCGAGCGCATCGCCGGGCGTGTCGCCGCCGAGGATCTTGAAGAACCCCGAGACCATCGTCGAGATCGTCTCGCCGGTGCGCCCGACCGCCTTGCCCATCGCGAAGCCGAACCGGCCGTCGATCGGGATCGTCGCGCCGGTGCCGCGATCGACGTCGTTGCGCGCGCCGAACACCAGGCGCGTCACCGTGTGGTCGTAGTCGTCGAGGTGCTTGCGCCAGACCTGGGTCAGCTCGGCCGACATCGTCTCGGTCTTGCCGGTGGTGGCGCGCTTCCAGGTCAGCTTGAACGCCCGGGTCGGCTCGGCCTGGAGCCGCTGGTCGAGATCGACCCAGTGCGCGACCGGGGTGCCGTCGAGCGCGACCACGAGATCGCCGGGCCGCAGGCCCGCGCCGTCGGCGGGCGAGCCGGCATCGACGTGGGCGACGAACATCTCGGCATGCTCGAGCCCGGTGTACGTCTGGTGGTTCAGCTTGGCATCGACCTGGGTCTCGGGGACCAGGTCGGCGAACCCGGCGCCGAGCAGCTGGATCTGGGGGATGCCGGGAACCTCGATGCCCCGGAAGTACACCAGGCTCGCCCGGCGCGCGACCTTGCCGACGTGATGCGAGACGTCGCTCCAGTTGCGCACCGGCTGGCCATCGACGCTGATGATCAGATCGCCGGTGTGCAGGCCGGCGCGCGCGGCGGGGCCGGCTTCATCGATCACCCCGACGAGCGGAACGAACGGCGCGTGCGTGATGCCGACCCGGCCCTGGAGCGTGACCGCGCCATCGCGATGCCGCACGGTCTCCTCGAGCGGCGTCAGGTAGCGCTCGAACACCTTGCCGTTGCGCGCCACGCGGAGGTGCAGCTCCGTGCCCGGCGACGATCGCACCGCGGCCTCGATCTCCTCCCAGTAGCGCACCGGCCTGCCGTCGATCTCGAGCACGTGATCGCCGGGCTCGAGCCCTGCGCGCGCGGCCGCTCCGTCGTCGATCACGTCGCCGATCACCGCGGCGGGCAACACGCTGTGGCCCGCGAAGAACACGAAGTAGATGACCACCGGCAGGACCAGGTTTGCCGCGGGCCCGGCGAACACGATCACGAGGCGTTGCCACAGCGGCCGGCTCGCGAAGCTGCGCCGGGCATCGCTGCGAGCGCCCCCGGCCTTGTCGCTGACCTTTTCATCGCCCTCGATGCCGAGGATCCGGACGTAGCCGCCGAGCGGGAACGCGGCGATCTGGTACTCGGTCTCGCGCAGCGTCACGCGCACCAGCGGGCGACCGTACCCGATCGAGAACCGTAGCACCTTCACGTCGAGAAGCTTGGCCGCGGCGAAGTGGCCTAGCTCGTGAATCACCACGAGCACACCGACGAGCAAGAGAAAATACAGGACCGACACGAGAGGTACCCGATCGACCGAGGCTATAGCAGAAACTGCTATCCTTCCGGTACGTGGCGACCAAGTCGGGGCAGCAGGAGGCCGAGAAGGCGGAGGTGGTCGAGGAGCTGCTCGATGCGCTCGACG
This sequence comes from Cumathamnion decipiens, assembly GCA_032356425.1. Lineage (NCBI taxonomy): Eukaryota > Rhodophyta > Florideophyceae > Ceramiales > Delesseriaceae > Cumathamnion > Cumathamnion decipiens. Next base: position 668 of record JAUKWE010050037.1, on the reverse strand, counting down.
CCGCCCTCGATCGGGTGAGGGTGCTGTACGAGCAGTACTTCCTGGGCATCCAGAAGCAGCCGCCCACCTATCTACACACCGACGTCGAGCGCAAGATCCGCGACCTCGTGCAGCTCCAGGTCCGTAACACCGCGCTGCGTTACCGGTTTGCGACGTTGCAGCAGAAGTTCGGCTCGTACAACGCCTACTGGCGTCGCACATTGCGCCAGATCGAAGCTGGCACCTACACGCGGAACTTGTCCAAAATTGGGCGCCAGGCTGCCCGAACTGGCGCTACTGTACCCGAGGAGATCCTCGCGGCGATGCCCAAGCGCATGCGTGAGCAGGTCAAGCGTGACCGCGAAGCCGTCCTCGCGCTCGCCGAGCTGCGCGGTGGTCATGCCGACGAGCCGGGGTTCCTGACGCTCGCCGACGAAGACCCGGGCGTCGACGTCGACATCGACATGGACGATCTCGAACCCGCCGCGTCCATCGGCGAATCGACCGAGCCTGGCCGCCACGTGCAGACCGTCGGCGGCGCGCACGAGATCGACCAGTCCGATGCCGAGTTCGATGTCGACGCGTTCTTCGCGGCGGTCACGAGCGAGGGCGAGCCAGCGGCGTCGAAGCCGCCCGGGCCGGCGGCGGTGGCCGCACCCGTCGTCGCGCCCGCTGCGCCGCCCGTCGCT
>JAUKWE010049926.1:0-18910 GCA_032356425.1 Cumathamnion decipiens | reverse complement strand
GGGGCGCGCGCCGCACGGCAGGGCGAGCCGGCGCGCGAGCTGGCCGAGCTCGGTGTCGGCCGCGACGGCGGGGACCTCGGCGTCGCTGCCGCGTGCCAGGTCCGCGCCAAGCGCGGCGAGCGACTCGCGCCAGGTCCACGCGCGCGCCGGCTCGCCCGGACGCGGCCCGACGGTGGCTGCGGTGGGAGGGCCGGCCGGCGCGACGTCGCTGTGGCTGTCGGGGGCCCCCGCAGGCCCAGCACGCCCCGCGGGGGGATCCCGCTCGGGGCTGCGCGGTGGACCGGTGTCGATCGACCCGGGAGGCGATCCGGGCGGGCTTCGATCCTGGCCGTGCGGCGCCCCGGCATCGGTCAGATCGGGGAGCGTCCGTTCGCGCATCGCGCGCAGCTTGTCGGCGGCGGTCGAGAGCGGCTCGCTCGGCGCATCGGAGCTCTCGAGCGTGATCGCCGGCGCGCCGGCACCGCCGATCGGCACGCGCCACGGCTCGTCGGCGTGGGCCGGCATGCCGAGCAGGCTGATGTCGTCGCCGACCACGAGCTGGGCGAGCGGGATCCCCGGCTGCCACGGCGCGTCGATCACGGTGAGCGAGTGCGCGAAGCAATGCAGGCGCACCAGCCCGCGCGCCGTCACCAGGATGAGCAGCGGCGATGCGGGGTGGTAGATCACCTCGTCGATCGGCACCCCGAGGTGGTGCCGGAACGGCCGGCCGTCGGACAGCCGGCACACCACGACGTCGTCGAACCCGGGCCGGGTCGCCCACACGTGCCCGTGCGCGGGACCGACGGTGCGCGGCGGCGGCGGCAGCGGGAGCTGCATGCGGAGCAGCGGGCGCCCCGAGACCGCGTCCCACGCCTCGAGCTTGCGCGGCAGCCCGAACAGCACCTGGTTGCGCTCGAGGCCGACCGCGAACTCGACGGGGCTGCCGGGATCGAGCGACTGCGTCGACAGCGCGCGGCCCGCGATGCGGACGACCGTGACCGCCTTGCCGTCCTGCGAGACCAGCACGATCCGCGGCCCGGTCACCGCCGCGATCCGCATCGGCACCTCGAGCTCGAGCCGCGCCACCGCGTCGAGCTCCGGCGGCAGGTACAGCTCCATGCGATGCCCGCCCGCGCCGCCGGCGGGGCCACGCATGACGATCGCCAGCACGCTCGGCGTCCCGACGATCACCAGATCGGCGTCCGCGGTCTCGAGCTCGGTGCGCGCGATCGCCGGACCGGCTCCGTTCGCGACCAGCGACACCTCCCGACCGCGCCGAACCGCCGCCCACTGCCCGTCGGGAGACGTCGTGATCATGGTCGCTTGCCGAACGCGCGGATGATCTGCACGAGCTCGTCGAGCACCTCGGGGTGGTCCTTGAGGGCCGGCTGGCCGGGCATCATCGGGCTCTTGCCCACCCCCGCGCCGCCCTTGAGGATCGTGTCCTTGATCTGCTGGTCGGTGATGCTCGCCTGCCACGTCGGATCGGTGTAGTTGCGCGGCTTGGGGTTGAGCGCCTCGGCCCCGGGGCCCTTGCCGGTGCCATCCGTGCCGTGACACGTCGCGCAGACCATCGCGAACATCTGCTGGGCCTGGGACGGCTGGTCACCGCTGGACGCGGCATGGCGCGGGCCGGACTCCGGCTTGGCGTTCGGGGAGCCCGAGGTCGGCGGCGGTGGCTCGCTGTTCTTTCCACAGGCCGAGAGCAGGACGACGGCGAAGAGGAGGCTGCGCATGGGCGAGGCTATTGTGCCGCGACCGCTCGATGATTGCGACCCTGTGGCGGCGCTGCGAGCGATCTGGCCGGGTCACTCGGCCAGGGCCGTGTGCGACCACGCCCGCGACACCTTGCCGCCCGCGACGGTGAGCGTGAGCTGGACGACGCGGGGCTTGCCCTCGCAGGCGACGTCCCCGACCGCCCGCAGCGTGGCCGCCAGGCCGGTCGGATCCGGCGTGTACTGGTAGGTGAAGCGGTACTCGCCGTCGATCGAGAACCCGAGCTCGCGCCAGCCCGGCTGGGCCCACACCGTGGCATCGGGCCCACAGACCCCGCCTTGCGCGCAGCACGCGGGCTGCGGCGCCGGCCCCGCGGCGGTCGGCGGGACGCGCCCGGTCGTCGCGACGTGCGCGGCCACGCGATCGGCGAGGTAGTCGAGTAGCTCGTCGGCCTCCGCGGCCCGCGTCTTCGCGGTGCACGACCGCTTCGCCACCGGACACGTCGCCACCGCGCACAGCGCGATCAGCAGCAGCACGTATCGCAGGCGGCGCCACCACATGACGTCGCTAGCCTAGCAGCTCGCGCCCGGCCGCACCCATGAAGCTACGCGCGGTGGGCGGCGGCATCGAGCGTCGCGGCAAACCGCTCGATCAGGCGGGTCGTCGCGAGCGGTGCCTCGAGCTGCGGGACGTGGCCGACCCCGCGCATCACGACGAGCTCGGCCACGGGCAGCGCGCGCGACAGATCCTCGGACGTGCGCTTGTCGATGAGGCGATCCTGCTCGCCGTGGATCACCAGGGCAGGGCACCGGATCTGCGCGACGTCGCTGGGGACCCCGGCGTCGCCGCCTGCGAGCACGAAGCCGCGGAACAGCCGGCGGAGCGCGTCGGCGCGCCGCACGCGCTGGGTGACCACGTAGCGGATCACCGCGCGGCCGACCGGCGGCGGGCGCTCGAGGGCGAGCTTCATGAATGCGTCGACGTCCTGGGCGCCCGGGATCAGCGGGTTGTCGCCATCGGCCCACGCCAGCGCGCCGCCGGCGTGGACGTCGCGGCCCACCGACGCGACCAGCACGATCCCCGCGACGCGATCGGGCCAGGACGCCGCGAGCCGGAGCGCGACACCGCCGCCCATCGAGTTGCCGCAGATGATCGCGCGCGGCACCCCGAGGTGATCGAGCGTGCGCACGACGGCCTCGGCGTGGTGCCGGACGCTCGCGCGGGCCTCGGGGACGTCGGCGGAGCGGCCGTGGCCCGGTAGATCGATGCCGATCATGCCGCGCGACCGCGCGACCAGCGCCGCCATGAACAGCCAGGTCTCCTTGTCGCCGCCGAACCCGTGGATGCCGACGAGCGGCAGGTCGCGCCGGCCGGGCCGCGCGAAGTACGCCACGCCGTCGGGCGTCGTGGCGGCGCGCACGCTCGCCGCGAGCGAGATCGCGCGCTCGAGCGCGCGCAGCTGGACGCCGCCGAGCGCGACCTCGAGTTCGTTGCGGGCGCGGGTGTGCCAGGGCGTGGTCATGGGGGCGGCGCCAGCCTACCCCACGCGGGCACGGCATCGAGCACGCGCAGCACGTTGCCACCCAGGATCTTCTCGAGCACGCGCGGCGCGATCCCGCGGCGCGACAGCGCGACGGTCAGGTTCGGCAGCGCCGCGATGTCCTCGAGCCCCTCGGGCGGCACGACGAAGCCGTCGAAGTCCGAGCCGAGCGCCGGGAGGTCGTCGCCCGCGACGTCGATGATGTGGATCAGGTGATCGACCACCGCGTCGATCGACGCCGATCCGAGGAACCGGCGCGCGAAGATCACGCCGACGCAGCCGCCCTTGTCGGCGATCGCGCGCAGCTGCTCGTCATCGATGTTGCGCCAGTGCCGGTGGACGCCGAGCACGCCGGTGTGCGAGACCATCGGCGGCAGCGTGGCGAGCTCGAGCGCGTCGAAGAAGCCGCGGCGATTGATGTGCGCGAGGTCGACGATGATGCCCGTGCGCTCGCACTCGCGGACGACGTCGCGGCCAAACCCGGTGAGGCCACAGCTGGCATCCTGGCCGCGGCCCTTGGCGGGCCGGCCGATCGCGTTGGCCGAGAAGTGGAGGAGCCCGAGGTAGCGCACCCCGCGCCGCGCGAACGCCTCGATCGGATCGAGCTCGCCCTCGAGCGCCTGGCCGCCCTCGATGCCGCCCAGCGCGGCGATCTGCCCGGCCGCCTTGGCCGCGCGGACCTCGGCGCCGGTGCGCGTCCACGCCAGCTCGGTCGGGTGCTTGGCCATCGCCACGTCGATCGCGTCGAGCTGGTCGGCGACGCTCCGCGCACACCCGCGCTCGGGGTACGGCGAGGTCCAGAAGCTGAAGAACTGGCCCGCGACGCCGCCGTCGCGCATCCGCGGCAGATCGACGTGGCCGAACATGTTGGCGATCCCCGGCATCGGGCGCTCGTGGCGCGCCACGAGGTCATAGCCGAGCTTGTCCATCAGCTTCGCGGTATCGGCGTGGAGATCGAGCACGCAGCACTCGGCGTGGAACGCGCGCGCCTCGTCGAACGTGAGCGTCATGACCGCATGCGATCACGCGCGGCCTCGAGGACGGCGAGCGCGCTGTCCACCCGGTTGAACGGCGGCATCACGTAGACGCCCTGGACGCGGTGCTTGACCGCGGCGAGCGCCTCCTGCGCGATCCGGATGCCCTCGGCGCGCGCCGCCGGCCCGCCGCCGACCTTCGCCATGCGCTCGCGGTACTCCGCGGGGATCCCCATGCCCGGCACCTCGTTGTGCAAGAACTCGGCGTTCCGGTGCGACGCGAGCGGCAGGATGCCGACCATCACCGGCAGGCCGAGCGGACCGGCATCGTCGAGGAAGCGCTCGAGCGTCCGCGGATCGTAGACCGGCTGGGTCATCACGAGCTCGGCGCCCGCGGCCTTCTTGTCCTCGAGCCTGCGCAGCTCGCGATCGCGGTCGTGCGCGGCGGGCTCGGCGCCGGTCGCGAGCACGAACGCGGTGGGCTCGCACTCCTTGCCGGCGGGATCGACGCCGGCGTTGAGGCCGGAGGCGATCCGCAAGAGGCCCACCGAGTCGACGTCGTAGACCGGGGTCGAGAACGGGTAGTCGCCCATCTTCGGCGGATCGCCGGTGATGATGACCAGGTTGCGGAGCCCCAGGGCCTGGGCGCCGAGCAGGTGCGCGATGAGGCCCAGGAAGCTGCGATCCCGCGAGCAGACGTGGAGGATCGGCTCGACGGCGGTCTCGGCGGCGAGCCGGGCGCATGCCGCGACGTTCGCCATCCGCGCCGACGCGCGTGGACCGTCGGCGATGTTGACCACGTCGACGCCGCCGCCGAGGAGCTCGGCGACCTGCTGCTTGGTCTTGGTCAGGTCGCTGCCTGGCGGTGCGGTCAGCTCCACCGACACCAGGAACTCGCCGCGCGCCAGGCGTCCGCCGAGCTTGCTGCGCTCGCCGACCGGGATCTTGGCCGGCAAGGCCCGGGCTGCGGGGAGCTGCGTGATCGACCGCGCGGCGGCGCCGTGCTCGCCGGGCGCGGGCGCGGGCCGGTCGTCGATCTTCTCGCCGCGCAGCATCCGGACCGCGCCGAGCATCGCCCGCGTGTGCTCCGGCGTCGTGCCGCAGCACCCGCCGATCAGCCGCACGCCGCTCTTCAGCATCCGGCGCGCGAACACGCCGAAGTGCTCGGGGTTGGCGACGTACAGCGTGCGGCCCTCGACCGAGGCCGGGAGCCCGGCGTTGGGCTGCGCGATCACGGGCCGCCCGTGGCCGACCATGCCGACCGAGACCTGGTAGAGCTCCGCCGGACCGATCCCGCAGTTGGCGCCGACGACATCCGCGCCGGCCGCGATCAGCCGATCGGCGATCTCGGCGGGCCCCAGGCCGCCATCGCTCTTGAGCTCGGCGCCGAACACCATCATCGCGATCACCGGGACCCGCGGCCCGCGCTCCTTGGCGACATCGATCGCCATCTCGAGCTCGAGGATCGACGTGAACGTCTCGAGCATGATCGCGTCGACCCCCGCGAGGACCAGCGTGTCGATCTGCTCGGCCAGCGCGAACCGGGCGAGCCGGCGCTCCGACGCGCTCGCGATGCTGTGCTTGACCCCGCTGGGGCCCACGGCGCCGCCGACGTACGCCCGCTCGCCGGCGGCGGATCGCGCGAGCGTCACGCCGGCGCGGTTGATCGCCGCGGCCTGCTCCGCGAGCCCGTGGCGGGCGAGCGCGATCCGGTTGGCCCCGAACGTGTTGGTCTCGACCAGCTCGGCGCCGGCGTGCACGTAGTCGCGGTGCACGGTGCCGATCAGCTCCGGCTGCGACAGGCACAGCTCGTCGTAGCTGCGCGTGTGCAGGACGCCGCGCTCGTAGAGCAAGGATCCCATCGCGCCGTCGAGCAGGATCGGCCCGGCGGCGATCGCCTCGGCGAGGGTCGGCCGGGCCGTCATCGCCGCGCTCCCCTGAACGCGCGGCCGGTGAACCCCAGCTGGCCCAGCGCGCGCCGCACGTCGCGGATCGCGTCGCCACGGCCGACCTGCGCCAGGTGACCGCCGTCGAACCAGCGCACGCCGACGCCCCAGTGCGCGGCCAGCGCCTCGGCGTGCTCCGCCGGCGTGATCCGATCGCCGCGCCCGGCGATCACGAACAACCGCTCGCGCGGCAAGCGCGCCGGCCGGGTCGTCGGGGCGTGGACCGCGAACGCGTCGGCCAGCAAGTCTTCCGTGATGCCGGCCTTGTTCGCGGCCAGCCGCTCGGGGCTGTGCTCGCCGTGCTGCCACATCAGCCGCGCCATCGACACCGCCGGGATCATCGCGACGGCGAAGTCGATGCCACCGGCGGCCTCGGGGCCGGCCACGCTCGCCCACAGCGCGGTCGTGTAGCCGCCCAGGCTCATGCCGATCGCCCCGACCACCGGCGCGCCCCGGCGGCGCAGGAACCGCGACAGCCCGCGCAGATCGAAGATCGCCTGGCCGAACCCTTCGTTGGTGCGCATCGGGTTCGCGCTCGGGAACAGCGCGCCCGAGCGGATCGCGGGGCCCGGGGCGCGCTCGCCGTGGAACGGCAGCACGAACGCCGCGACGTCGTAGCCGTGGCGCAGCCAGTACGGCACGGCGAACGCGCGCGCGGTGACCCAATGGTTGCCGCCGCCCCAGCCATGCAAGAGGACGATCGTCGGGCGCCCGCGGCCCGACGTCCACCACCGGGCGTGGGCGGTGAGGTTCTCGGGGACGCGCAGGTGCAGATCGCGCGCGGCCGGCAAGAACGGCTCGTAGTCGGACGGATAGCTCAGATCGACCACCTGCGTGCCCAGCGGGCCATCGCCGATCGGCGTGACCCGCACGATCGGCTCCGCCGGCGCGGGAAAGAACCGGCTCGGCAGCCCGAGCGTGCCGTCCCCGTACGCCGCGGCGAGCGCGACGAGGCGCTGCCGCGGGTCGCGCGCGTTGCGCGGATCGTGCTCGTCGCGTGGATCGGGTGGATCGGGCCGCGGGCGGCTGGGCGCCACGCGGAGCTCCAGGAAGCGAACGACGCCGCGGTCGATCGCCGCGCTCGCTCGGGTCAAAACTTCACGCACCCGCAAAAGGTACCCGATTTCCGACGTCATGGTCGACCCTGGCCGATCAGGTGGGCAAGTGAATCGAAGTCGCGCTATCACGTCGCCATGTCGATGCGACGCACCGCCCGTGCCCTCTCGCTCGCCTCCGGGCTGGTCGGCCTCGTCTGCTTCGCGCCGGTGACCCGCGCCGATAGCTTCGGCGGGTTCTCCGGCGTCGACCGCCCGTACCTCGTCAATTCGGACCGCGTGTGCACGCCGATCGTCGTCGCGAACAGCGCCGCCGCCGGGGCGCCGAGCTGCGCGCCGGCCGCCGCCGATGCGATCGCCCACCTCTCGATCAAGCCGCCGATCGTCCAGCGCGGGGCTTCGGCCGCGTTCGCCGCCCAGATCGCCGGCCGGACGCTCACGGTGAGCCGCAAGACCGGCGGGACGGTCGTCACGTGGGACGCCCCGGATCCGATCGTGAAGATCATCGAGATCTACGCCAGCCAGTACGCCGATCGCGTCGCGGTCGCCTACAACGTGCGGCGCGCCGGCAAGGAGGTCACCGATGTCGTCGCCTTCGACCTCGGCCAGAACCAGACGGCGGTCAAGGATCCCTCGATCGATCCCCGCAAGGACCCGGCCGCGGATCCGGCCGACGATCCGGGCAAGCCGGCGCCCCCGCTGGATCCGAAGCTGGTGAAGGCCATCGCCGATGCGCGCGCCGCGCCCAGGGGCCAGGCGCTCGCGGCGTGGCGAGCCGTGCTCGCGCTCGATGGTGCGCACGCCGAGGCGCTGTTTCGCAGCGCGGCCGCGCAGCTCGCGGCGAAGCACCCGTCCGAGGCGCTCGCCGCGCTGCAGGCGCTCGCCGGCTCGGGCCGCGCCGACGCGATCGAGTGGCTCGTCGAGGCGCGGTTCGATGCCGGCTTCGCGCCGCTGCGCGCCGATCCGAAGTTCCGTGCCGCGGTGGGCCTCGATCGCAAGCCGGCGACCACCTACGAGCGCTTCCTGGGCTTCGGCGGCCAGTGGGAGCAGACCGGCACGAGCTGCGACCGGCCGGAGGTCCGGTTCACCGCCACGCGCGATCGCAACTTCAAGCTGCGCGTCAAGACGACCTGCGAAGGCAGCGTCTACGACACCTCGTTCAAGGGTACCTGGCGGATCGCCGGGGATCGCATCGTCCTGCAGCTCCCGACCCAGGGAAAACAGATCAGCGCGGCTGACGAAGCCACATGTGGGTTCGAAGGCGCAGGTGATGAAGACGCGATGCGATGCTCGCTCGGCCACGACATCGACTTCGTCGTCCTGCCGACCCGGCGGTGATCGTAACGATCTCGAAGGCATGCCCCGGCGGCAGGAGGCACCGGAGGACGAGGTGCACCTGGCTGCCCCCGGGCAGCGCAGGACGGGACCGGGACGGTCCGTTCCGCCAGTCCGGTTCCAGGTGCTTGGTCGTAAGCGATCTCACGTTTGAACACCCTGAGCGCGAGCGGCCACTTATCGCTGCGCACGTTATGCTTGAAAGAGTGAAGCGGGATACGACGGGTTCGGTGGCGACGCTCGGGCCGGCTGATGAAGCCGACTTGATCGCGCGCTGCAAGGCCGACGATCGATCGGCGCACGACGAGCTCTATCACCGGTTTCGCCGGCAGGTGGCCGGCAACCTCTACCGCGTCCTGGGCGACCGCACCGATCTCGACGATCTGGTCCAGGAGGTGTTCGTCATCGCGTTTCGCGGGCTCGAGCGGTTTCGCGGCGACGCCCGGCTGTCGACGTGGATCTACCGGATCTGCGTCAACGTCGCGCTCGGCAAGATCCGCACGCGCAAGCGTCGTCCGGCGGCCATCGGCGTCGCTGATCTCGATGCGACGTCGGCCGATCCGAGCCTGACCGAGCGCCCCGAGACCCCGGATCGCACCCTCGAGCGCCGGCAGGAACAGGAGCGCGTCTACAAGGCGCTCGAGATGCTCGCGCCCAAGAAGCGCATCGTCCTCTACCTGCACGAGATCGAAGGCCTCGATCTCAAGGAGATCGCCTACCTCGTCGATTCCAATCCGGTGACCGTGCGCACCCGGCTGTTCTACGCGCGCCGCGAGTTCTATCGCGTCATCGCCGGCGAGGATCCTCCGGACAAGCTGCCCGCCGATCATGGAGATGAGCCATGAGCGAGCACGTCGCGCCTCACCGGTGGGCCGATCTGTGGGCCGGTCGCGTCGGCGATCCCGAGCGCATCGCCATGGAGCGCCACGCGGAGCGTTGCCGGGCCTGCACCTGGGTGCGCAAGCGCGTCACGCGCGCGAGCGATAGCTTCGCCGCGATCCGGACGCAACCGGCTCCCGAGGTGTCGTGGGACGCGGTCCGCGCGCGCGTGCACTGGTCGGTCTCGACCGAGCGCCGCACCGCGCTCCGGCAACGCCGGCCGGCCTACGGCTGGCTCGCCGCGGCGCTGGCCTCCGGGGTCGCGCTCGGGATGATCAGCGGTCCGGCCCCGACCCAGGTGCCGGCGAGCCAGCCGATCGCACGGCAAGATCCGCCCGCGACGCCGCCGGCGCTGCCCCCGGCCGCGCTCGTGGGCCTCGTCAGCCGCGCCTCGGGCGACGTGATGATCGATGGCGTGCGCCCGGCGGATCTGTTCGCGCGTTCGCTCACCCGGGGCAGCCGGATCGCGACCGCGGATGGTCGCGTCGATATCCAGTTCGGCGACAAGAGCGCGTTCGCGCTCGGCCCCCGATCGACGATCGAGCTGCGCCGGTTCGACGCCGCGGTCATCGAGCTGGCGATCGACGGCACCGTCGATATCGCCGTGGCGTCGCGCACGATGCAGCAGCGCTTCCTCGTCGACGCCGGCGATCACGTCGTCGAGGTTCGCGGCACGCAGTTCCGCGTCACGCACGACGCCGGCGCGACGGCGGTCGCGTGCCGGCACGGCATGGTCGCGGTGAGCGACCAGGCCGGCAAGGTCCTGGTCGGCGCAGAGCGCCGCGTGCGGGTCGCCACCGGCAGCCCGGTGGCGAGCGAGCACGTCGTCGCGCTGTCGAGCGACGAGCTCGCCACGCTCGTGCAGGCGACGCCGCTGGCGTTGCCGCTCTGGGATCCCGTCACGCTCGCGCAAAGCTCGGCGCCGCTCGAGATCGCGACCTCGGGCCACCGCGACGTTCGGGTCGACGGCGTCGAGCTCGGCCTCGCGCCGCTCCGGGTTCGCGTGATGCCGGGCCGCCATACCGTCGAGACCGCCGACCCCGCCGGGCGGTTCCGGCGCGCCGGCTGGGTCGATGTCGATCCCGCCGCGGCGCTGCATGGCGCGCGCCTCGAGGTCCCCGCCGAGCCACCGCCGACCGGCGGGATCACCGACCGGCGCCACCAGCTCCGGACGCACATCGATCAGCCGCGCCTGGGCCGCTGCATGCGCTCGATCGCCAAGGCCGGCCTGACCGGCACCTACGTCCAGATCGAGATCGCCGTCGACGCTCGGGGCGCGGTCGGCTTCCTCAACGTGATCGATACCGATCTACCGTCGGCGACGGCCGGCTGCGTGCGCGAGGTGCTCGCCGATGTCCGGTTCGGCCAAGGCGCCGCCGCGACCTGGCGCGAGCGCATCGATCTATAGCTCTATAGCTCCAGGGGGAGCGGCGCTTTCATCTCGGGGCGCTTCAGGAGCCAAAACGATCACTTGACCAGCCTTCGCCGCGCCACGCGGGCGCGCCGCGATGGACCGACGATGTGTTTGGGGCTTGCGCGGACCTCGAAGCGAGGCCCGGCGACATGCGCGTGCGTCGCATGCGCAGAAACGCACGCGGTGCGAAGCTTCGTGGAGGGCAGGCGCGCGTTTCTGGCCCGCCGCCCCAGGGAAGATAGGCCGGACCGTTCGCGTAGGCTGCGCGCGCGCTTTGCATTTGCTAGAACCATCGACGCCCTCGCTCGAAAACGTGACGTATGAACTTGCACCGACCTGTGGGCGCACCGGAAGATCTCCGAAATGGCTGAGCTTTCGTTGACTAAGCTTGCCAAGGGGCGCCAGGCGCGGCTCCGCATGCTGAGTTGCCGGGCTATCCAACCGTTTGTCGATTCAGAAACTCTGAAAAAAGAAGGGCTTGGGGACCTCTTGGTGGAGGGCGGCCTTGTCTATGGTCTGCCCGCAACCGTTGCGGAGGACGAAACGCTCCTCACAGTTCGACTCACGGACCGGTATCGACAGGAACCACTCGATGAACAGGACGCCGATGCGCTCGACGACGAGGAACGCGGCGCACCAGCTCGACCACGAATGTTCAAGGGCGAGCGCGTCGATGAATGGGGTCTCACTTGGGAACTCCTTAGCAAACACCTAGCAGAGACGGTCCCGCAAAAGGTGCGCGAGGAGAGTACGTCGGTGGGCGGGAGCGCAGGGCTTTACACCCTCGTCCAAACTATTTTGGGGCGGAAAGATCCGCTCTCATCGCAACCGCTATTCAGCGTAACCGCCGAATATGCTTCGCCGAGCTTCCGATCGAAGCTCTTGCTTACGAAGACACGCGAAGTTGCAACCTTCACGGCATCCCCGGTAGGTGCGGTCTGGCAGATCTCGGAAGCTCCCGTACTCACGGCGGTGACCTTCATCACCCCAAGGTCCGAAAAAGTTGAGAAAGAAGAGGTACGGCTGACCGCATTTGGGCGTCTGCCGGGTGGATCGATTGATGCATTTCATTTTGAACGGCAGCTATGGCACGATGTCTCTCAACTGTTGGAGGAGGCGAGATGACCTGGGAACCGCCGGCCTTATTCGGACAGAAGAACCACAAGTGGCGAGAGAAGGAGGCTGCCCTTCCTGGGCCTGATGACCGCGTCAACGTTCGTGCGCTCTTCGAAGAACTCCACGCGAAGCTTAACGACTTCGAACAAGACGACGACCATCGGATGATGGCACTCGAGCAGGAAGTGCGAACCCTGCGTCTCGACATGAACGAGATCAAGGGCGCGGAGGGGGCCTTGAACACGCAGCGCGGCGGAACGCAGCGCGTTGTCGACGTCGATGTCTCCGAACTCGTCGCGCTCTTCGACGTACAGGACAAGATCGAACTCCAGCGGCGCGTGGGCTCGAGGCCGAAGCTCTACGCCAAGCTGGCCGAAGCAGCGCAGCAAATTGCGACATTTTTCGACGAGCATCCGCAGATCACATTCGAGCCAGCAGCGATCATCGTGCGGATCCGAACGAAACTCGAAGCTGACGAGGCCGACCGGCTTCATGACCAGTTCCTCGAAAAATGGTGGCTCGCGAATATCCGTGTTGAAGATCAGATGTCGCTGGCGGTAGACTTCGTCTAGGGTGGACTGGCGTTACTTCTTGCATTTGTCTGAGTGGATAGCCCCTGGACCGCACACCGACGCCGAGGAGTTTAAGGTCGCGCGAACGCGCACCGGAATTGGTCGCGCGTACTTCGCAGCCCACAATATCGCTCGCCTCCACGTTCACAAGAAGGGATACTACTTCGAGCGGGAGGACGGAACCCGCGACCCCTGGCCTCAGCATGAGCAGCTTTGGAAGGTGCTATTAGGCAGTCCAAAGCCAGAGGAGCAAAAGGCCGGCTCGAAGGGAGACACGCTGCGGCTTAAACGAAATGCCGCAGACTATGATGCAATGGGAAACGCGGATTCTCTTCGTCGAGAGCATGCGCACGCCATCAGCCTAGCCTATGAGATCTGTAAGCTCCTCGGAATGGAGTTTCCGAGGCTGCCCCCGAAGAAGTAGCCGGCAAGTATCGTCTACCGCGGATCCCGTCGCGCCCACTCCAGGGCGACCGAGCGCACCCACGTCGACACGCTCATGGACGCGGCGTCGGCGACGCGCTGCAACTTTTCGTGTTCTGCCTTGGTGGTGAGCACGCAGATGAGCGTGTCTCGGCGATCGGCGTCGGCTACGGGTGGACGTCGCCGTCTTGCCAGCCCTGCCTGCAGCGCTCACGCAGGGTAACGGCGATCTGGAACTTCGTGCGGCCGGTGGGCTCGGTTGCCGGCGCGCCGTCGAGCACGGCGCTGCACAGGCCGGCGACGAGCTGGTCGTCGGAGAGATGGCTGCCATGCTCGTCGTCGAGCACGCTACGGGCCTGGCGCATCAGCGCGAAGGTCTCGGCCGAGAGCTCGAGCCGGACGACGTGCACGCGGGCCTCGGGGCCGGTGGGGCCTCGGGGCGATCGCCCGGCCGATGGTCGGCGACGAGGTCCTCGATCTGGCGCAGGTTCTTGCCGGTCGCGGCTGCGCGCCACGCCGCCTCGGTGGCAGGCGTCGCCACGCGCGTCAGCTCGCGCACCGCCGAGAACGAGAGCTCGCCCGGGCGAGGCCGGCGGTGAGCTGCGGCAGCGTCCCGAGGGCCCGCGCGACCCGCAGCCGATCCTGCGCGGAGCGTGGCCCGTAACCCAGCACGCGTTCCATGTAGTCGAGCGCGGACACCATGCCGAGCGGGCTGCCAGGCCGCTCCGACACCCTGGAGCTACCTGGCTAGCTCAGCGCCTGCGCGATCTTCTCGGCCGCGCGCGTCGCGAGCGCCATGATCGTGATCTGCGGATTGACCCCGAGCGAGGTCGGGACCGCGGCGCCATCGACCACGTAGAGCGCCTCCACGTCGTGGAGCCGGTGGTTGGCGTCGACCACCGAGCTTGCCGGATCGCGCCCCATCCGCGCGGTGCCGAGGGGGTGATACGCCGACAGGTCCAGGTCCCACGGGCGGATCCGCGCGCGTCGCAGCGCGGGCAGATCATCGGGGTGGAGCACCTCGAACCCGGCGATCGGGGCATGGACCACGCGGGCCCCCGCCGCGAAGAAGATCTGCGCGAGCACGTCCAGCCCGCGCTTGATGTGCGAGACGTCCTGCTCGGACAGCCAGTACCGGATCACCGGCTGCCCCATCACCTCGTGGACCGAGCCCCGCGTGGTGTCCTCGACGAGGAACCCGAAGCTCGCCACGTGATCGAAGCTCTCGGCGATCCGGATCAGCTCGGGGCCGATCAGCTGGGTCGCCGCCATGCTCATCTCGAGCGGGACCATGGCGCCTTCGAACAGGATGCCCTCGTCGTGCAGCTCCTCGATCGAGTAGCCCTGCGGGATGCCCTTCCACGGCAAGATCTGCTCGTCGAACTCGGCGAGCGCCCCGCACGCGGGATGGATCGACAGGTTCTTCCCGAGCTGCCCCGAGGCCGCGCCCAGGTGCTGCGCCCCGAGCAGGAGCGGCGTCATGATGGTCCCGCACGCGACGACCACCGTCCGCGCGTGCACCGTGAGCACGTGACCGGAAGCGGCGCGCGCGACCACGCCGCGCGCGCGCCCGCCCTCGACGATGATCCGGGTGACCTGGGCGCCCGGGAACAGCTCGGCGCCCGCCCGCAGCGCCAACGGGATGTAGCTGACGTTGGTCGAGCGCTTGGCGTCCGTCGGGCAGCCGAAGCAGCACACGCCCTGGCCATCGCAGGCCGGGGCGTTGCGCCTGAGCGGCCCGTGCCGGGTGAAGCCGAGCGCATCACAGCCGCGGGCGATCACCCGGCCGTTGCCGCCCAGGAACTCGGCGCGCGCGACCTCCACCCCCAGCACCGCCTCGACGCGCTCGAAGTACGGACCCATGCGATCGGGGGACAGCTCGGCAAGGCCGAGCTCATCGCGCCAGCTCGCGAGCACGCGGTCGGGCGTGCGAAAGCATGTCCCGGAGTTCACCGTGGTCGACCCGCCGACCGTCTCGCCGAGCGGGATCGGGATCCCCACGTTGCCGATCGAGAACGTCGAGCCGCCTCGCCGGTACAGCTTCTGTTGCATCTCGAACGCGCGGCCGGAGAACTCGCTGCGATCGAAGTACGCCCCCTGCTCGACGAACACGACCGCGAGGCCCGCCTCGGCGAGCTCGCGCCCGACCACCGCGCCGCCCGCCCCGGTGCCGATCACCACGACATCGCAGTCGACCGCGAGGTCACCATCGAGCTGGTGCACCCGATCGCGCATGTACGCCGGCTTCACGTCGCGCACGCGCGTCGCCTCGTACACACAGCCGAGCTGCTGGTACAGCTTGGGGTCATCGAAGTGAGCCATCTTGAGGGGGCTCACCAGCGCGCGCAGCATCAAGCGCCGGATCGGACCGCCCGTATGCCAGCGCTCCAGCATCGCGAGCTGCTTCTCGGCCGAAAGCTTGGCGAACGGCCGGCGCTCCTCGATCCATGCCGCGCCATCGAGCGCGCGCAGCAGCCCGCCGACGCCGCGCTGCAGCGGGCTCGGCAATTTATGCAGGAATTGCTCTACTTTATCAACGGTTGCTTCGCCTGCACCCGGAAGGAACCGGCCCGCCGGCAGCGCCGCCCTCGCGACGGCCACCAAGGTCCGATGCTGCGCCTGAGAAAGTTGACCCACACCTCCACCGTAGCCCAACAATGGTCCGACCACTAGATCCAACAGATCGGGGGGGCCGTTACCAGTGAGCGAAGCTACCGATCTGCAAGGCTCGACGTCGCCAGGCACGTACGTGGTCAGGCCCTCACGCTGGGAGCGTCCTGCGAGCCGTGGCTTGGCGACCGGCGCTGGAGCGAACGATGATAAACGAAGGGTCATTCGCTCAAGCAACGCGACCACGATCGCAAGGAGACGACGATGACGGACAAGCGCATCTTCATCACGGGTAGCTCGACGGGCCTGGGCAAGGCAGCGGTCAAGCTGTTTGCGGCCAAGGGCTGGCAGGTCCTGGCGACCATGCGGCAGCCCGATCACGAGACCGAGCTCGGGGCCATCCCGGGCGTGACGCTCCTGGCGCTCGACGTGACCCGGCCCGAGCAGATCCAGGCGGTCGCGGGGAGCGCGGTCGAGTTCGGCGCGATCGACGTCGTGT
This sequence comes from Cumathamnion decipiens, assembly GCA_032356425.1. Classification (NCBI taxonomy): domain Eukaryota; phylum Rhodophyta; class Florideophyceae; order Ceramiales; family Delesseriaceae; genus Cumathamnion; species Cumathamnion decipiens. The sequence continues at coordinate 2,852 of JAUKWE010049926.1, read as the reverse complement.
TCAACAACGCGGGCTATGGCCTGGCCGGTCCGCTCGAGGGCACGACCGACGACCAGCTCGTGCGCGAGATCGACACCAACCTGCTCGGCGTGATCCGCACCACCCAGGCGTTCATCCCGCACTTTCGCGAGCGCAAGGCCGGCCTGTTCATCACGACGACCTCGATCGGCGGGCACGTGACGTTCCCGTTCAACTCGGTCTACCACGCCACCAAGTGGGCGCTCGAGGGCTGGAGCGAGAGCATGGCGTTCGAGCTGTCGAAGTTCGGCATCGGCATCAAGACGGTCGCCCCGGGCGGCATCAAGACCGACTTCCAGGGCCGCTCGCTGGTGCTGGCGCAGCACCCGGCCTACGACGAGCTGACCGCCAAGGCGCTCGCGGTGTTCCGGAGCCCCGAGCGCGCGGCGAACTACTCGACCGCAGAGCAGATCGCCGAGGTGGTCTACGAGGCGGCCACCGATGGCAAGGATCAGCTGCGCTACGTCGCCGGCGAGGACGCCAAGGCGCTGTATGCGCAACGCAAGGCCGTCGGGGACGAGGCGATGCGCAAGGCCATCGACAAGATGTTCTTCGGCTAGGCCCCCCATCGCTCGCGCGATCGCGGCCCTGCGGGCATAGTCGGCGCACCATGATCGCCTTCTTCGGAATGGGGTTGCTCGGCTCGAACTTCGTCCGCGCGCTGCGCCGCCGCGGCGAGGACGTGCAGGTGTGGAATCGCTCGCCCGACAAGGCGGCCGCGCTCGAGGCCGAGGGCGCGCGCGCGTTCGCCGATCCGGCCGAGGCCGCCCGCGGCGCGGCGCGCGTTCACCTGACCTTGCCCGACGACGCCGTCGTCGATGACGTCCTCGAGCGCGCCCGCCCGGGGCTCGCCGCGGGCGTGATCCTCGTCGACCACTCGACGACCTCGACCGAGGGCGTGGTCGCGCGGATCGCCCGCTGGCGCGAGCGCGGCATCACGTTCGTCCACGCGCCCGTGTTCATGGGGCCGCAGAACGCGCGCGACGCGACCGGCATCATGATGATGTCGGGGCCGCGCGACGTCGTCGATCCGCTGCGCGCCGTGCTCGCGCCGATGACCGGCAAGCTGGTCGATCTCGGAGAGCGCCCCGATGCCGCGGCCGCGTTCAAGCTGCTCGGCAACCTGTTCCTGATCTGCATGACCGCCGGCCTCGCCGAGCTGCTCGCGCTCGCCAAGGCGCTGCACGTGCCGCCGGATCAGGCCGCGGCGCTGTTCGAGCAGTTCAACCCGGGCACGACCGTCGTCCCGCGGATCAAGCGGATGGTCGACGGAAGCTTTGCCGATCCGTCCTGGGAGCTCACCATGGCGCGCAAGGACGCGCGGCTGATGCTCGACGCCGCTGCCCAGGCCGGCGTCCCGCTGGCCGTGCTGCCGGCGATCGCGGCCCGCATGGACGCCGTGATCGCCCAGGGCCACGGCGCCGAGGACTGGACCGTGATCGCCAAGGACGCCGTCGGCTGAGCACGGCGGGGCGCGCGCTCGTCCCGTTCAGCGGGCGAACGTGCCGTCGAGCAGGCCGTAGGTCGCCTCGAGCTGGGCGCCGAGGAACCACACGCCGCGATCCTCGCCGACGTTCGCCGCGATCCGGAAGCCGGACGCGGCGTTGATCCACCACGTGAAGCCGAGCTGGCCGGAGATCCGCTGGCCGACCTTGCCGCCCATGACATCGTCATCGGAGAGCTGGATATTTCCGGACAGGTCGAGGGCGCCGAGCGGGTCGCCGTGCTCGCCGTACGCGAACCGCCGGGCCCGCGCGCTGGTGCCGATCGCCCAGGGCGCCGGCTGGTTACCGGGCGCGAACAGCCGCAGCCGCGCATAGCCGCCGCCGGACAGCTCGAGCTTGTCGTCGTCGAGCTGGGTACCGTAGGTCGCCGAGGCGAGGGCTTGCTCGACGCGGCCGTCCTCGTTGGACGCCGGCTGGGCCGGCCGCTGGAGGTAGCCCTCGCTGAACTGGACGTTGGCGTCGAGGCCGCTCGGGCGCAGGAACAGCTGGCTGTCGCGGAGCACGTTCAGGATCTCGTAGCTGAGCCCGGCGTCGGGCTCGCCGAGCAGGATGCCGGCCGCGCGCAGGATCGCGACCGTGGCGACGAGCGCGCGGTAGGTCGAGCGTTCGCCGCGCAGCGCCCACCAGGTGAGCTGCAGGTGACGCGCGGTCGCGGCGTCGATCGGCTTGCCGAGCGCGCGCCCGGCATCGAGCGTCCGCGCCAGCCGGCGGACACGGATGGCCGCACCGACGTCGAGCACGCGGCCGTAGCCGCCGCCGAGCGCGAGCTGCAGGTCGGCGGTGAACCGCGTGTCCTTGAGCGTGTTGTTGGCGTTGTTCAGATCGATGTCGGAGACGTAGTTGACCTGCGCCGCGCCGGCGACCCGCCCGATCCCGTACAGCTTGCCGGTGTAGAGCCGGGCCTCGCCATCCGCCGTGACGTCGAGCTGCAGGCCGCGCGACAGCGCCGGTCCGGCGGGGTTGATGTAGCCGGCGACGACGTGCGCGCCGGCATCCCAGCCCCACGCGACGGTCTCGCGCTCGACCCGCTTCTGGTAGAGGCCCGCGACGTCGGCATCGAAGTCGACGCGCTTGCGCGCCGAGTCGTACCCGAAGCTGGCGGTCCCGCCGGCGAACGTCACGCGCTCGTAGGCGGCGAGGGCGTCGTCGGCGATCCCCGGCAGGGCAGGGAGCTCGCTGGGCGTCGTGCCGGCGCCGAGCAGGTCAGCGCTGGGGCCGCCGAGATCGGCGGTGCGCCCGGGGGTGCCTGTCGCCTTGGTTCCACCGGTGCCCGCGGGGCCGGTGGCGGCGCCGGTGCCCGCGGTGGCGCCGGTGCTCGTCGTCCCGGTG